>VDFB02267656.1:0-180673 GCA_007258455.2 Sequoia sempervirens | reverse complement strand
CCATTGCGTGATCCAAAGTTGAAGGATTTTTACTGATTGCAATATCACAGGCAATCGCCACATGGAACTCCTTCACAGCGTATGGTATGGTGAGCCCCTTATGGCCATGTTGGCGATTGTGTCAGCCTATTTTGAAGGTAGTCATCAATGATTTGATCAAAATGAAGGATCAACGGCTTGAATTTAAATCTGCATCAAATATGGTTGGAGTCATTCATGCAGCATGTGAGTGAGCTTTAATGGCGGATGAGACATTTACTGGCACAATTTTATCGAAATAAAATCAATTATCTTGCTTTATGTGTGTCACAAAGCATTCAAGTATTTTGTGAAGCAGTTTCAGAGCCGAGAGCAAGGTTGTGAACCTTGATAGCCAAAATTTGGGAATTCTGCAAAAAGAGTCATGAGTTAATTTATGTGTTTCCTAGTCACTCTATGCTTGAATTAAGGAAAATATTTGTTGTACTTATCATAGAGCTTGTTGATAAACGATTTAGGGCTATAGTTTATTTAAATTGTGAGAAATTGCAATATTTTGTTTTGTAATTTCATATCTCTGGTTAGTCCTGAAGTGTGAAGTTATAAGAAGCCCTAGTTTGTCTGAGATGGCCACCTAAGCAACATTCTGGCCAGATTGACTATTTAAAAAGAAACTTGTATGATGATTTCTTGGATCAATTGCCCTTGCCAACGAATGATAGAAAGAAGGGATTGGTTCTGATGTGAGGGAAAATCCTGGGGGAGGGGTTAGTATACAATTGTTCCAACATAGTTGATGCTAGGGTTCCTCTCATGGGTTTGAAAATGTTCAAATTGTGGCATGGACAGAGGAATTTGCCTCACCCTTTTTCAAATGGATGGATGTATGATATGGGGAAGCTGGTGGTACCGAATGATTTCCCTGATGTAGACCTGCTTAGGGCATTAGCTGCAAGATATGACCCTGTCACACGGGTAATTAGGGATAATGATGGAAAGGTTTTGTTAAGCATTAATAGAGATGATATTCAATATATTTTTGACTTGAGTGAACTGAGTGAGGACTTGGTTCCTATCAACCTTGAGGAAATGAAGCAGGAATATGCAAAGTTGAAGTCTCTTTTCAGAGCTAAATTGCTTCCACCTCATCTGGCTAGGGCAGGAGGTTCAAGATTTCATATCAGCCCCAATGACCAGGAACCTTTCAGATTAAATTGTTTTGCAAATCATTTCCTGGCCACTTTTTATTCATTGTGTTAGATTTTGGGATTCAGTCCTGGTGTGGTGATGCCCATTGCATACATGTTCATGGGGGTGCAAATACAACACCCTAACTTCTCTGTCACATATGAATTTACTTCTTTCTTGGCTGAGAGGATACATGAGGGGCTATCAAAGCTACAGAAAAATGATACCGACACTCAATTTTTTTGGTATTCTATGTTGATGCATATGTTTTTATTCAAGAATGCTGACTTCTTCTCTGAGAAGATGAAATTAAGGCAATCAGTTGATGGAGAAAGATTTCCAATACAGATATGGGTTGCAGATTTATCTTGTAATAAGGAAAGCACTAGTTATGTGCAATTTGATAATTTTTTTGCTTCCAGATTGAGGGCTAGATTGATGGTGAATGTACCTAGGATTCCTGAGGAATTACATGATTTCCTCAAGCCAAAGGGGAGGAAGCCAAAATTAAAAGTCATCCATAACTAGGGTGACATTATCCCATACCCAGTCAGCACTGTTTTGAGGGTATATGGTTTTCAAGGAGCCCCTCATATACTGCCATACAATGTGCCACCAAGAGTGGGGTTTGCAGAAGTTATGTGACAAATAGGTTGCATCCATGAGGACAACCTCACAGGGAGGGGTAAGGGAACATTTTCCCCTGATTATATAGTGGTATCTGATTTTTCCTTTTCAAAAGGAGGTTGGGTGCACTTTGAAAAATTCTTTGAGGATTATCATTTGAGATGTGGTCCAAAGTGGCAACATGATCCTGAGGGTTTCCTTACCCCTTTTAGACAAAGAATAAAGGTTGGAAAGTTTGTGCATGAGTTCAACTTTCCTGAGGACCTGATCAGAAATGAGTTCAACCTAAATAAGCAGGAGTTGAACAAGGAGAAATGGATAGCTTATGATAAGATATTAGATATTTTGCACAACATGGATCTGAAATATGATCCACTATTGGAGTTCAGTCCCCACCATAAAAAAATTGATTTTCTGATGGAGAACTTCAAAGAGATTATGGGCACTTTGAGAACCAAAAAAGTAAACTTAGAGCTGAGTCTGGGTGTACAAGAACAAGGTGCCAAACCATTTGAAACAAGGCCAGCATACCAGCCTACAAAAAAGTGGCCCATTTACAGGAGAAAAAAGGATAGTAGCAGTGATGAGGAAGAAGTGGATAGAAAGAGGAAGCAAATTATGAGGTTTCCTTCACAACCAGGTCCAAAATTCAAAGTGCCTAGGGCAATTAAGATCATTGATTTAGAGTCATCACCAGAATATAGTCCCCCATCACCACCATTTGAGCGAAGCCCTAAAAGGAAAAGAACTAATCAACCACATGAGAGTTTGATGGATGAACTTATTGTTATTAATTAGGACATGCAGGTTGGTATGCCTTCCCCTCCTAGGCCAGCTGAATTGGTTTTATCTGGTTTAGATATGAAAGGAAAAAGTGTACAAGATGCAAGAATGGAAGCATGTAAGGAGTTTCTAGATGACAATGCATTTGTAAAGACTCCTATATTCTTGCAATTGGTATGGAAGATGAAATTTGAAGAATATCAAAATAAATATAAGGAGAGAAGAGAACTAAGACCTGACAGGTCAGACCAGGAGAATGATGACGAAGTGAAAGTTGAATTAATGGAAGAATTTAAGAACATCACTCCTGAGGAAGGAAGAAAATTGGTGAGTTAGGCTGGTGTATTGATTCTTCCTGAATGGGACATTGCAGATGCAGTGGTCTTTAATGCTATTATGAAGTCCAAGCATCCCTTGCAAGAATATGAAGAAAAAGTCAAGGCAGCACTTCAAGATTTTGCTTTCAGTGAAGAGTATGAAACCTTGGAAATTTGGGCATTGGCCTCACAAGGGAGAAAGCCAAATATTATAGAAATTAATCCAAATTTCAGAGGGGGGTTAATAATAAAGAGAGCTTCAGAGACCTCAACCACCGAGGCCACTATTTTAATTGTGAATGTGGCCAAATTGGCCCAAAAGACTGCTAAAAAGGAGGAGGCTGAAAAAAAAAGCCTAATGGAGAAGTATAACCTTTTGATTGAAGAATACAACAAGATGCAACATAGGAATGTTGAGTTGCAAATTGAGGTGGAAAGGTTTAGGTATAGACAGATTGGGGAGACATCAAGTGCTTTAGGGACCAGTACATTACCTTCCACAACAGGGTTCGTGCCTCTTGCTTCTCCAATTGTTTCCACACCAAGGTCTCCCAATCAGAATCCTGCCTTCACCCCTTCTTTAGAGGAAATTGATGAAGAAACAGAGTGCTCTGTTGATCCTACAAAGAAGCAGCTCTTGCAAAGAATTGATGAGTTACAGGCATCTTTGAGGGTAAATGAGGAGGGATCTCTTTCAAAGCAAAAAGATATTGTTACTACTGTTTTAAGGCATTTGAATGAAAAGGTTGATAATAAATTGCTATCTATACATTCTTTATATTCTTTGCTATTAGATGCAATAAAGAATATTGATAGGGATCAGGAGGTAGTGATACCATTGATTGAAAATTGGATCTCTAGGGCCAGTGATCTGGATGTTATGTATAAGGCCTCAAGGTTTGATACAAACAATAGGCCCCAATCATTAAAGCCTACTCATGTGTTAGTAAAATCATTGCAATGTTTTCAGACCTTACCAGATGACTTGAGTAGGAAGATTAGGGAGTTGGTAAAGAATTTCAATTATTTGGGTAATACATTGTTACTTGATATAATTGATGAGCAGGGGAAAATCAGGTCATTTCGGCAATGGCAGGGTCAGGCAGTTGAGGTCATCAATGATCAAATTAAATTAATTTGTGATGACTCATATTATGACTTGTTGGTGAGTTGTATGGATAAAATCATTACTACCAGCTCATTTTTGGAATCTTTTGAAAGAGATGCAAATCAGGTAGCAGTAAAATAAACACCTTATAATGCTAAGGTGAATGAGGTAATTAATTTTGACTAGCCGACTAATGAAGAATATCAGAGCTGGGTAGATAAATATTTGACTGAGGAGGAATAAAAGAATGAATTACTAACAGGTGGTAAATCAGATGTTGTGGTTACAATGGCCTCCGGTTTTGCTTTGATGGCGGTCTCGGCGTGGGTTTCTTGTGGTTTTTTGTTGTTGCCTCAATTTTCCTCAGCTGACATGATGAACAGGAATATTCTCCAAGGTGATGGCTATTGTAACGATTTTTGGAATATCACAATATGCTTCATTTGGCTGGTGACATGTGCACTTTCTAGCCCGATGCTTGTTTTCTCCTTCATTTTCTATAAGAAGGATTTCAAGGCCAGAAGTACAAGTTAGCAAGTTAGATAATTTTGGTCGAGTCTAGGTGAAGTTGCAGAGAAAATTGTAAAGTATGATGGTTTTAGAGAGAAATACAATTTAGGTTCCAAGTTATTCTATTATCAGTTTTGAATTCATGGGGATTTAATGTTGTATAACAGTACTACAATTTGAGTTGAAATGATAAATTTAAACTCATGTCTCTCTACTATACATGCATATCCAAATTTTGAATAAGATGACTAAGGGTTGTTTCATTCATCTCACTGTTGTGGTGTGTATAATCCTTATTTTAGCTTTAATTCAAGGAATTAATTAAAATTTGGATAGTATAGAGTGGATATGTTTTGTACCTCTAGGTTGTCTAGAAGTAGTATTGGGTGAAATGCCATTGATGAAATTGTATTTTAATATTATACAGGGGATACTTATAAGTTATATGTTATGTATTAAATCTATCATAAATGCTAGATGCTTACTTGGAATTTGCTCTGTGGATATATGGCAGCACGTCTAGTTGTACTTATTTGTGTAGTTCAATAATTGTTTGTCTTTACTAGAGCTGCTACAGTACAAATTGTATATTTTGCTATGATTGTGTATTTCTCATACTCCACTGTGATTTAGTATTATTGAGTGAACAACCAATTTTATTGATATTATCCTATTGTGTTGAGTATTAAGTGGGTCCATTTATTTGTATGTATTAATGTTGTTTTATGATATTGAGTGGAGAGGTTATGTAGAAAGCACATTGAGATCACCCTCTGAGCCAAAGTGTAGGAGAGCTTTTAAAGTCCTCGTCCCAGTTGAATCTGGAGTCCTTTGAGTTGCCTTGATTGGAATTGCTTGATACTTAGGTAGATTAGAAGACCAGCACAGTTGCAGTGTAAAAAAACCAACACCCTCTACCTTTAACCACATTAACCATAAACTCCCACCCTTAAACCCTCTACCACCTATCTCTCCCACTCCTAAACTCTAAACCTTTCCTTGTATTCTTTTATAATTTTCATTATTCTTACTTAGTTTACACTTACATTTACAAATGCACATACATATGCATTTACTGTTTTCATTTATTTCTCATGTAGTTTAATAGTTTAATCGATTTCATATTATATGTGTTGAAGAATTTAGAATTTCAATTACATTAATTTATGGATATGTTGTATCTATAGCACTATAAAACCATATGCTCTTTTCATTTACACTTGCATTTAGAAATACACATTTATATACATAGATATAGATTTCTTTAATGATATGTTGCATTTATTATTCTAGGAGAGCGTCCAGTAATTGCATTTATATTTACATTTAAAATATATATACATACATACATACATACATACATATATATATGTGTGTGTGTGTGTATATCGTATATTCAGTGTTAGAAACAACCAGTGGAATTACGCACATGGATAAAAATTCATAAAATTAGATCTCCCATACATATTTTGTTCAAACCTTGGCTTGAACCTCTCATTTCACATGCTTTTCTTCACAAAACTCTTGAGGACAATAGCTATACCTTCTTTATTTCTCATCCTACGCCCTATTTATGCATCCTAAAATTACAACAGTATCCATGGGGCCTCTTACACAAGCTACAGTAAACACAAAAGGTGTAAGAGCCCCTTTATATCATGTTTGGACAACAAAACCCTCAAAAGCAGAATTAGCAGGGCTATATGCAAAAGAAATAAGAAGCTTTCCTAACTCAAATCAATGCGAAAGCCCTCAAGGATTCAAATCAGGCTGTATATATTCATGACTTGGAATTTATTTCACATGAAAATATGGCTACATGTAACCGTACAGTGCTACATAATAGGAAAAATACAAAAAAATTGAAGAAAAACACAAAATTTTGAATGTCAAGAGCTTGTATTTTAAATCCTCGACCATCAACAACCATTACAATGATCCTTTATGACTTTTAAAGGTTACCGTCAACCGAGACAGCCACCTCTACAAGTGACTTTTTTAATCTTTTATGATCACATGAAACATAAAACCGCACAAATTTCAAGGTTGTTAACATCCCTATTGATTTTTTATTTTTTTTTACCTTTCAAACATTAAAAGTACATCATTAAATTAATTATGTAATGGCATAAAAATTAAAAACATCATGAATTAATTATGTAACCACATAAGTCAAATATAATTCTATCAAGAAATTAATATCAAATAGATAATATAATCACATAACTTATACATTTCAATGTCATTCATCTTCTTCTTCATCCAACTCTTTGTCTGTATCATCCAATCCAGATTTGACATTGTAAGGATTGGTCATATCATCATCATCATCATCATCATCATTGATATCAGTTTTGATAATTTCATCATCCACACGGATATCATCTTCACGAACATTAACTCCTACATCATCATGATCTAGTTCCTCCTCTTCGACATCTTTATCAGGGACATCATCAACTAACCGTTGATCCTGATCATCATCTACATGATCTTCTAATTCTTCGGTATCTTCTTCTTCCACCACATTATACTTTACCGGCCTTCCTCTTGGATCATGTCTAACAACAAATGACCAACCCGGTTTAATTGGAACCTCTGAGTAAAATACCTCCTCACATTGGCTTGGAAGAACATAGGGCTCATTTCCAGCTCGCTCGATTAGCCTTGTATTAACCATGGTAAATCCATTATCATGTTCAATAACAGTTCTCTCAGGATCATTTTCATTCAATCGTAGCATGTACCATAGGACGACGAACAAAATTAATCTGAAGGACTTAAAGTCACACTCAAGTATATTATCCAAAATCCCATAGTATCAATTTTCTGAGACTTCTAGATGTATGTCGCTTCTAGATGCAACATTAGTCACCTGAAAGACTGCAATTATACCAGAATCACAAGTTTTCTTCATGTCATTCAACATTTTGATTCAAAATTTACGACCATTGCACCACATAGCCTTGTGGTGTTTCACCTGCAATATGTCAAACATGTAAAAATTATTGCAATATCGTCAGTTGATAAACTTATTTATTCTTGGCCAAATGTATGCAAAGAAAAAAATCTCAACATATATATACATCAATATAATTGGAAATAATTAAATAATATGGGTGATTAATATATTTACACGTACCTATTTCTCTTAAACCATATGTTAAATCAATTTCCCTTTGTGTAACATTGGAATCTCCATTACGATGAGCTTCTTTAACCAATGAAGCCACACCTTCCCATGTTAATGCGCGACCAGATTGTTGACATCGTTCAATCCATACTGTCATCCAATCAAGATTGTTTGTGATGTACAAATGTAGTGCATCCCACTCTTGACCAACTGTATCAAAAAAATTGAAATTCACAAACGACGTATAATTAATTAAATAGCATAGTATACGAACTTAATTTATAATTGATGTATATTGAAGATTAAAAATTAAATAAGTACAATATACATAAAAACCATATGTAAAATGTATTCCAATTAACCTCCATGACCATCTTATAATTACCTCTCACTTTCCTCATTCTACCTTTCCCCATCAGGTACTCCCCTTCGAATTTGTTAATGGAGTTGGGATCCCAAATGCGATCTACATGGATCTTTGCTGCAAACTTAGGAAGATATTCACTAATGTATACCATGTTCTGGTATACCATATATCCCTCCACCATAGAACCCTCAGGATGTGTTCTTTGTCTAACCAAATCATTCAAAAAATTCAAGTGCCTCTCAACTATCCACATTGGCCTTGTGTGTACAGGTCCACACAATTCAATATCTTCAACTTGGTGTATAAGGTAGTGTTCTTGTGCATTGAAAAATTTTGAAGGTAGACACTTTTGCATTTCACACATTAGACGAAGAATTTTTCTCTTCCAATAATTTATATCTTCTTTATGGATTTCTTTAGATGACAGTCATCTACAAGTGATTCAAGGTGCAAATATATTAACAAGATTTAACAAAAATATACAATATATTACATAACAAGTAAAACAAATGGAAATTATAAGATGTATACAACGAATTGAACAAATATCGCTACTTACCTCATGTATTTTCCAAGAACATATATAACTTGCTTGACATTGTTATCAAAGTTGTCTGGGAGAGATACGGTAGAACATACTGCAACAATTATAAAATGATCTTTTCATTATTTTTTCAAAAGTAGTAAACACAATACACTAAAAAGTACATGCATTATACAAGTGTATATAATATACCAGAATAATTACCTTAATGAAGGTATGCCAATCATGCGTTTTCATCCCTAATCGAAATTCACCTTTCTTTGTTATTATATTATTTATGTTAGCAGCAAATCCTGTGGGAAATCAAATTTTTTGTATGACTTCTTTTATAGCATTGCTTTGCTGCTCTATTAATAACCAAGGAAGGACACTTATATTAATTTGGTCTCCATGGCTATTTAATTGAATGGGAATTTTCATTGCATGATTGGCTTCTTGAATGTCACTACAATTTTGACAATTTTTTTCTTTGTCTTGACTTCCATCCAATATTTTACATAACGTTTATGTTATATTCTTTCTGATATGCATTGTATCAATCAAATGCATAATTTGTAGCTGCTCATAGTAGGGAAACCTACTAAAGTGTCTAGGATAACTTTTCAGTCCCTGTGGAAGCTGGCCATCATTGCCTTAATGACCTTCATGAAGCATATAAGTTAAAAAAATTAACAATGACAATCATTGTCAATTATAGCATGAGTAAACACAGCACAATATAAAAATATAAATTCAAAACATATCATATATGATAGATAAACAATTTGATCCAATGTATAACCTTGACAATTAATTCTATTATATTCCAACTTCCATAGGCAAGGTGTCATTCTTCGTGGTTTTGATGTAGTCTATTATTTCCCATTGAAAAGATGTTTTTCAATAGTTCGATACTTATTATTTCTGTGGAGGAAGTGCCTATACTCATCAAACACCTGCTTTCCTAAACTTGTTGAACGATGAGATTTCATCTTGGGACCACAAATTGGACATGCAAATTTTCCCTTTGTTTGAAGACCTGCAAGATCATATATAATTGGATTAAATATGTCAATTTTTATAATTATATATAATGAATAGATTATTTTAAAAACATTCATGATATCTACTTCATCAAGTGCAAATATTGTTAAAGTCTTGATCGAACATTATAACTATACCACAAAATGTAAATAATACAGGGCATCATGAATTGTCCATCTTGTAAGCATTGCATGGAATTAAAATTTTCTTTGTCCTATTGGTCTAGAGATGTCATACATAGTGACGCCATTCCATAACTTTAGTAACTCGTCGATAAGAGGCTCGATATATACATTCATATCTTTAACTTGGTACTTACCTAGTTGAATGAACATAAATATTACATAATTATTATAACCATTTTACTGCAATATAGATAAATTAATGTACATGACTATTGAATGAAAAAAATATAAGTCATTATGCAACAAATAAGACAAATGAGATACTACTACATTAAAGAAAATTGATGTAAAAAAATACCTGGAACAATTATTGACAACATTATGTGCTCCCTCTTTATTGACATCCATGGAGGAATGTTATTATTGATAACAAAAATAGGCCACACTGAGTAAATAGATCTCAGCTCTCCAAATGGATTGACACCGTCCGCTCCCAATGAAAGTTTGACATTACGAGGTTCTTCTTTAAAGTGTGGCCATTTTTCCTCCATGTCCCTAAATGCAGAACCATCTACAGGCATTCGAAGAATGTAATCTCCACTTCTATTTCATGCATGCTAATCCATAAATTACGCTAAGCTTTCACACATGAATAATCGTTGCATACATGGAATAATGGGAATATAATGAAGAACCTTGTGAGGCACCTTTTTTGTTAGTTGATCTATTCGATATCTACTGATATGAAATTCTGGGAATTCTGTTGCAAATTCCTATTGTTTATGATAAATAATATGATCATTGAGACATGCATCTATTGTTTTATACTCCATGCCGATATCTTTCATAATGGCAGATAAATCTCGGTATGAGCAAGGTAAAATATTTGATGGTGGTAACAAAAATTCATCAATCAATCTACAACAAAAAATAATTTGTTAATATAAAGAATATTAATGGTACATATTTAATCATTTATTTACTAGTGATGAACTAACAACAATTAAAAAAGATGAAAAAAGATGACATATATGACATACTTTAACATTCGTGAGATTATTATGTTTGATAAACCATTCATAACCTTCAAGTTCAACAACAACAATACATCAGAGAGAAGAGTTGTTTGGGAGCCTTCATAAAAGGGCTCGTATGCCTTCTCAAGTACAGGTAAATCATGAACATCATCAAAGTCATCTTAATCATCATGATGAAGCTCTGCCACTAAATGTGTCATGGATCAATGTATTTGTACCATCATCTTCAGCGTGTTTTCGGCACATGATCATCTTCTTCCATAGGATCATTAACTTCATCTTGATATTCACAACTCCATGTGTTAATTAAAACACCAAAACCACATTCTCTAGAGTAGTGATAATCCATATCATCTACCTAGGGCACCCCACCTTTATAATAGCCGTGGAGCACAAATAAATATGATCATGATCAAGTGATTATATATATATATATATATATATATAATGTTAAAACAATATAAACATTTACAAATTCAATCAATATAAACACATATAATGAATAACTTACCAATGGACGATAATCATGCCCCCCTTCAACGTGACCATGCTGCCTCCAATGTTTCTCAGCTGTTGTGATTAAAAGTTGTCTCGTCTTTAAGCCCTTGCAATTATTGTAAGGACAATGCTGTCCCATCACCCTTTCTTTTCAATCTAGCCCACAATCTATCAAGTGTCTCTTCATTTTGTTTTGGACTAATATTATCTAACATGATTTTTTCTTTACCAAGCTTGACTGTTAGATCTTCAAAAATATCAAATCACACACTCAATAATTTTTATTCATAGACAGGTAACATAATCTAATAATTCTGATATTTTACACCAAAAAAATTTGGCATGCAACCACCCTTGCAAAAGAGAAGATAGTCTGAAGTTAATGACCCCAAAAAACACTTTAAAATGATAATTCCAAAACTTATTAAATTCTGATTTTACTATTATTTCCAACTGTTAAGACTCCTAAAATCAGAATATTGAACTTGATCGCAAACTTCCTACAATGATGGAGGTAGCGAACTAGTAAGAGCAAGTGACCCATTCCTAAGGAGCAACAAGTTGGAATCATCATTGCTAATTTCAATACGGATTTATCCTTTTAGTTAAAGATGCAATGTGTTACTTCTTATGACGAGTTTATCCCTAGGGCCCTCAACATTGAGAGAGCCCTGATAAAAAACAACAAAAGCATTGGTAAGAGCATGATTAGGGTACAAACCCTAGGCCTCCGTAGAAATATAAACAATAACTATAGCGGATTAGTGATGTTGCAATACCAGAAAGATTGAGACATTGTAGGTAATAACAAAATTTTGCAATCTAAAGATTGTAGCCAATAACAAGCACACTATGTAGCTTAGTGATATTTGTAAATGCAATCTATGGTAAGAAGAATGACAGTCACTTGAGATGTGAGTCAAAAAGAGGTTGAGCAGTGACAAGATAATAAAGCTTAAACCTTGCATAGTAAAGTGAAGATTTTAACAGTGAGTTTCCTTACCCCCTTGCTGACCTTAAGAGTTTTTCAAATGCTTTTGGTAGTTTTAGACAAGGCAAATGCAATCAGGGAATAACTATCCAAATGAAGTAACAGTGGTAATCATAGGTTCAATGTTTCTTCTTAGCCATTAATGTATAATGGAGGTAGTGGATTGCATGTTTGAGCAGTGTTTTGAGACTCATCAAAGATGGGAGAATAGTGAATAATACCTTGTGGACTGAAGTAGTGTCAATAAGGTTGGATCTTAAGAACTACAATACCATGAAACAATGAGTCCCCTGTAGTAAGTAGGAAATCTATAGGGCATAGTTTGATTTTATAGAAGGATGCTCATGAAAGGAATCTTCAAGTAATAGTGAGTGAGTTGTTTGAGATTGCAGCTGAGGGTGCAATACCAGTCTTAAAGGAAGTTAGCAAAGCGGTAAATGTGCAAGAAAATCAAATCGTACACAACAAACAATTCACAATGTTATCTTGCATAATGCCTTGAGTTTGAAGACAAAAATCTCATTGTATCTTCATGATGAGAAAGTGGTGACCTTAATGGTCAATCATTGGCAACCATGATTTTAAAACATGCTATTGTGCTTATGGAGGCAACATTTTAAGCAAGGCAGTGAGTGGTGGTTTGGAACAATGGCAGGTATGAAGGAATTGCTTTATATGCATACTATGCAGTCTAGCTTAAGACACCATTCTTAGAAGAGATTGAAGGTGGATTATGGAACTCAAGGGTTACCATGAAAAGGATTAAAGTAAAGACTGAGATCTATTTAAAAGCCACGATCATGAAGATA
Source organism: Sequoia sempervirens (assembly GCA_007258455.2). Classification (NCBI taxonomy): domain Eukaryota; kingdom Viridiplantae; phylum Streptophyta; class Pinopsida; order Cupressales; family Cupressaceae; genus Sequoia; species Sequoia sempervirens. The sequence goes on along the minus strand of VDFB02267656.1, from coordinate 167,634 downwards.
TTAAAGATGTCACATGAAAAACCCTAGTAGCTGGAGTAATGAATACAATGCCAAAGAGGATAGTGTACTGGGGAAGATTTAGGAGATCTCCACATTATCTAATTACAGGGAAATACATCATTTATTTATTTTTTTAATTAAAAGAAATCATTCTAAACCCTATATAGGATACCTTGATACTTCAAAAGCCTCTGAAGGAATTTGAGATTATGCAAATATATGTCAAGTAACATTCATAAGGTTTAGAAAATTTTGATCACTCTCTAGAATATCCCATTAAACATGGGTTGTGCTTGAATGCACTACATAATTGATATAATACAACCACTCTGCATATCAACCAGAGTTATAGGCTCTTTATTGCAGCAAGAGGTAATCACTCTTCGATCATGCTATAATTACATCCTAACCTGTTAAACTTGAGACAACCTGAATGCACCTAATGATGATTGACACCTACATTATACAACCTGAATTAACTACATTATATGAGTGCCTCCATTTCTATCACAACATAGCCACATTAAACTTGGGTCACACATGAATGCATCCTATATTTTTTATAGCACAACTATTCCACATGACCAATAGAGTTATGGATCACATAATTACAGTCACAAGAATTTGTTCCTTGGTTGTGATCTTATGGTGATTCCACACAGCAAAATCTGGACATGAAATTCTCAAAACCCTAAACCTCAAAAAATGAAATCTATTGAGATGTTGCTTTAAAATATGATTTTCAAACCTAGAACTACAAATCTGACTTCACAACTAAATTCTATAAAAAGACAATGACTACCCTCAACCTGGCAATATCTTCTTGAATTTTTTTTATTTTTCCCAAGAAAATTGTCCTTAGCTCTCCACAAATTGTCTCAAGTAGAGCAAAACATTGTCGCAATAAATCAGGCTAGAACTCACTTTTCTTTATGTTGGCCACAATTTGATTTTTTTCTATTTTTCATGTTTGTCAAAAATTCGACAAAAATGATAGCCGACATTTCGACGAACCCCAGGTTCGTCAAAATTTCAACTAACATCGGGGATAAACTTTCAAAAAATTGAAAATTACACATCAAATTTTACAAGCACCCGACGATACATCAAATTATACATATTTCGTTGGATAGTTTCATCGGATTTTACAGTCAAATGAGTTAGTGTCATCAACCATGCATTATCATATCATCATTGCATACATCCCACAAATAAATCATCACATAAGCATCATCATTGCATAATCATCATAATCATCATGATCATCCTCACATGTAAACATCACATAAACATCAATAGAAATATGCATCATCATGTGATCATTTCATACATCATTCATTCATCCATTGCATCATTTATTTACATTAGAAAAGTACAAAAAAATAAAATGCATCACACTTCATTTGCATAATAGGATCCATCACATACATCATATGGACATCATTCATAAAGCATCATAGAATCATAACACATCAGTTGCATCATCATTTGCATCCATAACATATCATATCATCATCATATAGAACATCACATAGCATCATAAAATAGAAATCAACTACATCCATCATAATCATCATGATCATCACATATAAACATCATATCAACGAGTAGATCATAATCATCTTCGCACATCATATAACCTCAAAATCATAATTTCAAAGTGTACAAGGATATCCAAAGGTCTAAAATGATACATCAATATAATCAAAATTATCATATCATCATTGGCAGTATATCATAATGTTTTAAATCAAGAGGCATCATCATCATCAATCATTCATTCATCCATTGCATCATCATTAGAAAAGTACTAAAATGCATCACACTTCATTCGCATAATAGGATCCATCACATACATCATATGGACATCATTCATAAAGCATCATAGAATCATAACACATCAGTTGCATCATCATTTGCATCCATAACATATCATATCATCATCATATAGAACATCACATAGCATCATAAAATAGAAATCAACTACATCCATCATAATCATCATGATCATCACATATAAACATCATATCAACGAGTAGATCATAATCATCTCCGCACATCATATAACCTCAAAATCATAATTTCAAAGTGTACAAGGATATCCAAAGGTCTAAAAGGATACATCAATATCAAAAATGGCAGTATATCATAATGTTTCAAATCAAGAGGTACATCATCAATGTCTCAACTGAATCAGTGTATACATCAGGTCTCGGTACATCATCAAGTCTCAATACATTAATCAATCTATACTAGGACATATCAATCAATCAGAGAAGTCAAACCACATCGCCTAATCAAATCTAAATCCATCTACACCAAATGTGGAAATCCTCCTATGATCATAACATATCGCAAATCAACAATCCTATCAATCAATCAACCCATCAATTAGTCAAAATCAACTAGCCTATCAATCTAATCAGCTCTTGTGAGACTTTGATCAAATCTTGTGAGCATCAATTTATCAATTCAACCTCGCCTATCATGAGGTTCATCAATCAATTCAACCTCTCCTATCATGAGGTTCATCAATCAATTCAACCTCGCCTATCATGAGGTTCATCAATCAATCCAACCTCGCCTATCATTAGGGTCATCAATCGATCCAACCTTGCCTATCATGAGGTCAATCATCAATCTGTCATTGATCCTCGCCTATCATGAGGACAATCATTGATCATTTTATCATTGATCCTCACCTATCATGAGGAAAATCATCAGCATCCTATCATTGACCCTCACCTATCATGAGGTCAATCATCATCATCCTATCATTGATCCTCACCTATCATGAGGTCAATCAACAACTATCATATCAACATCATCAAATCAATCGGTTGAACGTGATCATCAAACATCAAACACCAAGAGGCAACATGAGGCATCAATTAATCAATTAATCAATCTAGCAGGCTCAATCTTCTTTTTCGGGAGTTAAATCATTTATGGATCATAAAAATTTGCAAATCATCATCAAATCACCAGAAAATCATCAAAATTTTAAAAAAATCAAAAAATCCTAAAAATTCCAAAATTCATCGATTTATCTCCCGAAGGGGCACATATCTGTCATCACTTGAAAATCAACGTCTGGGGCATCGAAAAAAAAATTCTTGGCATCGGTATCAATTTTTTCTTTGAAGCGACATGTAAACACGTTACTTCAAAGAGGGGCAAAATGTATACACCTAAAATCGGTCATCACATTTAATTAATTAAATACTAGTTATTTAATTAATATTTTGACTACGTATAAATAAATTCTCAATTTATTTATATTGTTCACCCTTCTCTAATTCTACAAATCTAAAATCATATTCTTCTAAATTAATTAAATAAACAAATTTCCATAAGCTTGTTTTATTTAATTAATCTTCACTAATCTCGATTAGGAATTCAAGCACATGGCTTATTCCTCACACACTTCCACCAATTTTAAAAGCACATGGTATTTTCTTCCCACACTTGAGTCTTCCATCCAAATGGAATGTTTCCCATTGGTCAAGAGATTCTTCCATCCAAATGGCATGTTGTCTTTGGTCAAGGGGACAACATCTTGATTCTCTCCATCTCCACCATCCATTCTTCTTGTTTGAATTGGACCGTTGATCATTGCCACCTCACCAGATGCTTGGAAAAGGCTATAAATACAACCCTTGGGCATTGTATTTTGCATCCACTTTTTGAATAGAGTTATCATGCAGGAATATTGTTTGAGCTTGGGAGCACTTTAGAGTCTTATAATTAGTTTTTACATCATGTTTTGCATCGTTAGTTAGATCTTAGACTAACACTTTGCTTCATAGTTGCATTTTATGTCCATTGCATCATAGTTGCATTTTAGATTAGTATTTTAATAGTTTGCATTTGAGCATATGTAGAATCATATATATAATCATATAGATCACTACCATAGTATCCACCATCGTTTGTCCATTCATTATAATCATTCACCCTTCATCATAATCATCCATCGTTCATCATAATATCCATCATCATTTCTACCATTTAGTTTCATGTAGGAATTTGATTAGCTTGCATGTTAATTACTAATCTTGTTTCTTAAGTGTCATTCTAATAGCTTTTGTGCAGATAGAAATCTAAGGGCCAAAAGGTTAAAATAATCTTTAAGAATAGAGGACAATGAAACGTTCTTAAAAGATTTGTTTTATTGCAATTTAGAGTAGCTTCTTTGCTTTGAATCTTTAATATAAATCATTTCATTAAGGTTTGTGTTGATACTAATTTTCCACATTTCACACACACACACATCATCCATTGTCATAGAACCTCTTCATTGTGTGGTTATAATGGTTTAGAGTTGAGCATGAATATATCCTAATATATCAACTAGATCTACAACATATATTGTGTGTCTTTTTCTTTAACCTCTTCTTACTATGTGAACCATCTTTATTGGTTCCCCTAAAATACAATAAACTTTGCACAAAATATTTATTAATGTAACTATCATGATCTCACCTCTAAGACTCAAAACATAGATATTTGGTAGTAGACTGTGCGACATTTTCTCAGGGGTCAAATGTATTGACTTTTTTAAATTCCCAGTTGATTCTTAAGACAACCTAAATGATAGCCAATTCTTATCCTTAATTTTCCTAAGGGGCTGGCCAACGAACATGAGCAATATTTTATCAATTATCTCCTCAGCACTTCGATCTCTATAAAACCCAGGAGGGTGGTCCTATGTAATATCAATTAGGGTTTTCTACAATTAACTTCAGATATTGCTTTAAATAGATATGCTCTCTCTTAATAATCAAGAATTAGAGATAAACACATTGAATGGGCTAAATTCTTGGAGTTTATGTATTTTAGATCTGAGAACATGTAAATAATATTATGCAAATAAATATTGCTTGAAAGTAATTTTTTTCTTTAGAATTGTTGATCATGAAGATTACAACCAGGTCCTTTTCTCATATTGGTTCCTTAAACCTAGGTCATGAAGTCAAGGGAAACACAATTGAAAACCCTATATGATAGTATTGATTCTAACATTAGAGCTTAATGATAATGTATTACACTACCATCCCTCAAAATTCTACAACCAATTCTACTTATCAATCCTTGTATACCCCTAAAACATTCAATACTTATCATAAGGAAAATTAATTTACTACTTGAGAAAAATCCATGAAAGAAACATTCATTCATAGGAAAGACTGCAAAGATGAATAGAAATATCCTTGATCAATTTTATTCATAAATGTTGAAGATAGATACATGTAGTAGATAATTTCTTGCAAAAATTTCCATTGTATTGGATTCTAAATTCTAGTACTGTTATACAAAATTACCAATCACATTGGCATCCTTTTCTAACAAGACCTAGACCGGACATATATAGACTAATATACAAAATTGCTCTACTTACAAAATTTTCAAGATCCTTATAAAATGGCCTTGAATTTCCTTTTATAGAAACAAGGGAGAAAACAAGCTTCAGGCCATGGAAAAATGTCACATTTTCATTTGACAATCTTGTCCTTTGCAAATTAGACAAAACAAAAGTTACAACTACTTCATGTAAGTGAAGCAAATATTTCACTACAAGAAAAAATAGTTGCATGTGTCATTGAAGAAGAATCTTTGTTGATCCCAAATTGACAAAAGAGGAAAGTGGAAGTACATGTACTTTTTTGAACCTTTCCATCACTTTATACAACTTCAAAACTGAGTTTCAGAGCTCATTTCTTGAAATGTATTATGCATTTCAGAGCTGACTAGGTTGTAGGAGACAAAAATAGGCCCCACCACTGAAAAGAACAAGAAGAGTATGAGAGAATCTTACTCATGCTCATATTTCTCTAGCCGTGAACTATACTCTTCTTTTGATCACCAATCAAAATATAAAAGCTTTTGCACCTTATTATTATGTGCATGATATCTGGCATCTACGATAGCTCTTGCCTCTTTTAAAAAACTGTCTAAGTTAGTCTCTAATTTAAATAAATCATCTATTGAATTGTTGAGGAGAGCTAAATCAGGTTTACCATCTTTGTAAATAAATGATGACAATGAAAGAATGATTCCTACAAACTCAACCTTCCACATATCCAAAGGCTTGATTGATCCTGAGTCATCCATAATTTTAGGCTGTATTCCTTTCTCCATGCCTTCAAACATCTTCAATTTTTCCTTGAATTGTATATCCAGTTTTGTTGAAAGGTAGAAATATCCTTCGATAATTCAATTCTTTCAAGAACTTGGGCCAACTTCTTTGGGGCACTTCCATCAAATCTTGCCATCTTTATCATTTATTTTATTACATTGGCTTTGAGGCTCCATTTTCTCAAAAACTTCTTAAAAGCTAATTTTGAATTTCTTGATGCTTAGCATAAGCTTTGCTCAACCCATAAAAAGCGATCCAAGCTCCTTCAATATTATGCAATACACAAGAAATGCTATGACCTAATAGGTCATCAATCATATTAGTAGCCACCTTATTTGCTTCCTCCTTGGATTTCTTCTCATTCTCCTTGCTTTTCTTCAACTCTTCTTTCAATTGTTTGATCCTTAAAGACAAAGTCTCTCTATCTTGAGCTGAGAGTTCTCCTGATATAGATGGAGAAGGTGGCGAAGCTGTAATTTTTTTTAAACTATAACTTGTGGTGGTGGGATTGTAGCAACCACTTTATTATATTGATCCTATAATTTTGTTTTCTTAGCATGTAACTCCTCGTATGCTTATTCTACATTTTGGGTACTATCAACACTAAACATAGTAGTATGCAACACCAATTTTAGTACTTGTGGTGTTGTGGTGTTAGATTTTATTTTGATAATCACATTATTGTGATATCCCCCTCTTTCTTGACCACCCTTGGCTTATTTTTTGTAGGGGCCATTGCCAATATGGCCAATGTTTGCAAGCTATGGCTTAAGCTAGACCCAAAATACACTTGATCTGCTTGCTCTTCTGATGTGAAGGCTCCCTCATCTTTATTTCTTATTGTATCCAGTGCTATAGCTTAAGTGAGATCTCACCTTGGCAATAAAATAATTTCACTTTCCTTCACTAATCTTCTTCCTTCATTAGGAGTGATGTTGGAAATATCAAAATCTATCTCTTGAATAACCTGATAGGTAATCTCCTCATGCCTTGAAGGATCAACTCCTTCCTTTTCCTTCTCTAGATTCTCATTGAGCTCATTGTGTCATCATCCATAAATTCACTACAAGATCGATACCTTACATCATCTGGAACATAATTTTCATCATAGAATTCAACAATTTACAAGTTCTCATGTACTTGTTCATCCTCTTGATTAATTTGGAGAGATGGGAAGCATTGATTAACCTCCTCATCTCCAGGAATATTCTTTGCAGAATCCTCTTGCATTGTTTATCTTCCCTCTAGCAATTTAGAGTAATCAACCAAAGGTTGACCAAGCACTTGCATTATTTGGCAGTGGGTCACATGGGTTGATGATTCAACTAACAAGGCTTGTTGTTGAATAGACTGCTCAACCTCCATTCTCCTTACCTCTTCCTTTGCTAATTTCATCAAATCAATGAAAGTCCTATCGGCTAGGGCAGAAAACATTTTCTCCATTCTTTTCAAGGGATTGAGATACTTAGAAAATGGGCTAATATAGGCAACATTGACCTTTATTATTTTTTCTTCAGCCTAAATCATAAATTTCCAATCCTTTTTCCTTTGTTTCAACTCTTCAATCATCTTTTAGGTTTCTAATAACATCATCTAATGCATTAAAATGGTGATAAAACTATGATCTACCCCTATCAACCCTCACTTTGCTGATAAACCCTTTAGGGTCTCAATTCCTAGCAAGGTCCACCTTCATCCCAAGATTTTTTAAATCTATGGAAAACCTCTCCAAACCCTCCTTACCAATGATGATAAAGTGGGAGAATATCATATGACCAGGGATGAATGATCCCTTCTTAATCAATCTAAAATTTACCTTGTTAGATTCATTTAATTGCCACATAATTTCCAAGAATGCTAATTTGTCTTATACAAATATTGGGAGGCAATGGGGTTGCACTGGTGAACCATATATCCCAAAAATTGTGCAATTGGTATGTAAATACTAGTCTACCTAGTTGTGGTCAATCTTCAATTCGAGATCATACTATTGTGGCCTCAACAACTTCATGATATTTATAGAAATCATTTTATGTGGATTACAACCAAGATTATCCAATGCACTCAACACAAAAGTGTTCTCAAAAGTCAAAAAAATGGAAGTATGTAATGTTGATCTCACATGTATGTCCATACTTAAACCAACAATATTCTTCCTTCTGCATTATGAGTTTTCAAATCCCATGGTTGTCGTCATGCCTTTGTCCCACTATATAAGATCATGTGCATCAACAAGGAATACCATCTGAAGTGTAGACCAACCTTGGTGACTTTCAAGTCTCTTAACTATTTATAGATTCCTTTAGAAATGAATGTAGCATCGTCAAAGCTTCTATTAACATCCCTACGTTGTATATCAACTGCCAACATCATCATGTAGATAGGAAATTTTATCTTATAATCCTATCCAAGGACTTGGCACAAGGAAAAGTAGGTATTGATAAAATAATCCTTAAAAACATCGTAGCTAAAAGGCTCAATCTCATTGGGAGAAAATCTAGCATATCCTCTATCAGCATCCCTTCTCCTATGTTTTGGAAGCCACAAAACCCTATAACTATGCTTGTCCTCATATTCTCAGCATAGGGAGCCAAAAACAATTGTGACACTAGCAGAGGGATTCAAGCCAAATGTCTCAATGATTTATTTTCTTGAAATCTCTAACAAAGGAGCACCCTTCACACTCTTGATTATTTTGTTCTTATTGTTGTATCTTCATGTCAGGGCTTTAATCAGGTCAACATTCGCAAACACATTGGGAACTATCAATTTACCCAAGTTTGAATTCCACAAATTTGATACTGGCCTAGGTATTTGACTTCTTTTGTAGGTGTACTCAAACAGTGTCTACCCACATGCATAGGGATAACAACATCTCCAATCTTCTCAACCATATCTTGCAATCTATCTATTATCACCCTCATGCCTTGAGCATGCTTAGCCCTCTTTTGTGAACTAGGAGTTGTTTCATGAGTTCATCCTCCATAAACCTCTTTGTTCCCTTAGTCTTGACAATAGACTCACTCATCTTCTTATGGTTTAATTTTTAATTTAGGTTTTATGTTTTTACCTTTGAAAATCCTAGGGTTCTTCTTCTTTCTTTTGAAAAATTAAACAAGCAACCCTAGAAACCTTCTATTACATAATTCTTTCAAAACATTTGGTAAATGTTGTAATTACAGGTAGATAGAAAACTTACCCAAGAAATTGGATGAAACCCTAATTCTTCTTCACTTGAATTTCACCTTCTAAGAGCTCCACTCTTCAAATTGCTTGAATATGGTTGCAAACGTGACAAGAAATAAAAAATTCAATGTTTTATTGGCCTTAGAAAGTTATTAGTTGTGTCTTAATTGCAGCATGATGGTCACGCGTATGAAACTGATCTTCAATTAGCTAGTTGTTCTCATTTGAATTTTGATCGTTGATTTGAATGATTTAAAACAAGACCTACATCTTCCAAGTGCAGTGCATATTATATTTGAATATTCTTGTATGAAAATGTGATGTGAAGTACCTCTGCGTTGAAGCTTGAGGATAACACGCATCCTACCTTTTTCTTTGTTAACCCGAGTACATTTTGGTTTTGCGCTGAAGAACCAAAAACATGTTGCATTGAAGCCATATGATGCAATGAAATAGAACCACCTATTCATAGGTGACATCACCCTCCTATCACCTTTTACATTCACACTGTTGGGAAGAAAATGTGTTGCAAAGTAGTTGAGTGTTGCGGTAAGATGTGAACACGTGTCTTAAGGTTATAAACCATAGCACAACACATTTTCTTTATGCGCTAAAAATTAAAAATGCACTCTAAAGGAGCCTTGCGATGAAACTAAGAGTTGGCACATGTCCCTCCCTTATACACTTTCTTAACCATCACCTTTTCGTTGTGAAATCTCTCCTCAAGAATGTGTTGAGAAGAATTGAAGTGATGAAATGAAACAATGCCAAGTGTCATGTTCCTAGTGGCCTCTTCTCAACGTGTTTTTCCTTAGCGCTGAAAACCAAAATTATGATGCATTGAGAGCATGCGACATAATTATATTTGAACACCTATCTCTACCATGACGTAACAAACCTAGTGCATTTCCTTAATATTCTATAAGAATGAAAATGCGCTCCAAAGAGGGAGTGTGCTACAATGAAATTATGCCACATGCTGAAAGCTAATGAGCCCCGCCGAGTACAATTTGGCTTTGTGCTTAGCATTATAAAATGCACTCTGAATGAATATAGCATTGCAATCAAAGGCTACCACACATCTTCTTATTGTCTGCCCTGACCTAGCACAATTTCATTATGCATTGTCTCTATATAAGAATTTGATGTAAAGGGGCAATGCATTGCAATGTAGTATCAACACGTGTCCCATCTTTAGCAATACTTCTAGGTACATTTTAGCTATACACTAGAAGAATAAACTTGCAATGTGAAGGCGATATGTGATGCATTGAGGGAAATACACGTGTCTCAAGCGGGCCAAGTTCTTATAACTTAAGTGATTTAATTACACATGTGCACTAGAGTTGTTTTAAAGATGCGCCTAGGGAACAATGAGGGTCTAGGACCATTCAAGGCTTTTAGACTTTAGAATTTTCAATAATATTAAAGAAAAATATTAACAAGTGATGGATCAACATGTAACTTAAGCAAGTGGGGTCGGTTAATACATGAGATACATGTTACCTAATTTTTCTTTTAGCTCAATCAGGTAGAGCTGAAATTGTCTTAAAATAGAAAAGAAAAAAGGTACACATTGAATTCTTCTATTTTCCATTCATATGCACAAAGAAATTATCAAAAGACTGCATTATTACATTATGCAAATGCATACAACAAAGAAGAGAGTGAACAATTTTTGCAAAAGTAATCTTTATTGATAAACATAAATGTATGGTGTCGCACACAAGTCGTGGGACTAACTATTTGAATGCAAATAAAGGAAAAATACTATACATTTGTAGATACATGTGTGACCAGGCAAGAAAATACATTCCAGAAATGAGCAGCAACAACAAATGTGCAAGAAATAATAGAAACACCTAACACTTCAAGATTAGCCTAGTTGGATTCAAAATAAAATAAGATAACAAACATCAGATTTACCTTGTCTTGAATCGATCCTTTGGTTGGCCCTTGATGGTTGATTTTTTGTGCTCCCTTTGATGGCAAGAATGCTAAAGTGGATGCAAATGGATTTAAAACGATGAGGGTGTGATAAGGATTCGAATGGGAAAAGTGGGTAGTTGAGAAGATGAATACAATGGATAGGATGAAAGCTTGAATATGCAATAATGGTGGATGAAGGTAGATGCAAGAGATTGATAGTTGGAGAGATGAAGTTGGTTGAGTTGCAAGTGTGTGAATGAAAGTGATAAAAATGAATCAGAATGAAAGAAACTTCTTTCATTTTATGGGGAGGAACCCTAAAAAGGATGGATGGTTGAGATTTTTCCACCATGGGAAAGATGTAGGGTTGTAGTGAGTTGAGGACTCACAAGCCCTCACATCTTTCCATGTGGAAGATAAACGTCCAAAGGACATGATGAGATGGAAGGAGGTTACATGATGTGGAGGAAGGACATGTACCTTGAAAGTACATTGGGAGATGAGAAGATTCCTTGGAGGAATAAAAAGTGAATTTAAAATTCACATGATTGGGGAATCTTGTGGATAAGACAAGGTTCCAAAGGGAGAAGTAGAAAGTACCATGGCTAAGACAAGATGCCTAAAAAGGTAAGCACTTGTCACATGCGACTTGATGTGACAAGTCAAAGATCACATGGGGAAGAGAAAAAGGAATTTAATATTCCTTGGAAGGATAAAAGGAATTAAAAATTCCTTGGGAAAATGATTAGGCTAGTTAATGAAGGATTAGAGGAGGGTTAGGTGTCTAAGAGAGATTAGGGGCCAACTTGCAAAAGTTGGAGGATGTGACACATCCTAATCAAGGATTAGGCATGTGCACATCTCTAATGATAAGATTAGGAGGTTGATTAAGATTAAGGATGTGACATGTGAGGAATTAAATAAATGTCATATTTATTTAATTCATTTGATGAAAGGGGTAAGGTATTTAATTATTTAACTAGATACATTAGGGATTAGAAGATCCTTAGAGGTATTAATTAAATAATAGTGATATTACTTAATTAATGTGGATAAGGGGATGTTTAGACGTAAAGGGATAAATTTGGATAAATTAAGTGTTCAAATTTAGGTGTCTACATTTTCCCCCTCTTTGAGATGGTGCTATGAAGTAGCATCATTTCAAAGAATTTTAAAACATAGAACCCAGAAGAATATGATTAGATCGGAAAAGATGCCCTAGTCATTCAAAGGAGTGATTAGGAAGGAAAGATGATGGGAGTGATGATGAAGGTTAGGGATTGAGGATGCCCCCTCGAGAGGACATGCAGGTTCAAGAGAACACAGGTGTGCTCTCAAAATGGATGAAACAATGTGAGAGGAGATGAGGAAGATGATGCAAAGGGATGGATAAGAGAAGATGATAAGTGATAAATGGATTTAAGGACAAAGGTGATGTTGCCCCAGTCAAGATACAAGCCAAAAGGGAAGAGTGATGAAGGATGAATGGATGGGGGGGATTTTGATAGATGAGATGATGGGGGATACATGCAAGATGATGGAATGGAAAATGAGATGCAATCCTAATGCAATTTTCCATCTTTGAAGCACTGATTTTTGCTATAGCAAAAGACACGATACACCAAAGTATAAATGACCAAGGCAGATTAGTGTCTAATGCATGAAACAAACACAAAAAACAAGAAAGTTATCCCAACACCCCAAAGTCACGATGACCTTGGTCGAGCCACGTATTGGGATAACCACAAGCACATAGGATTCCCCAGCGTCACACAAGATCGAAGGGATCTTGGTGGGTACGACGCGGGACAACCAAGAACACATAAACAGAAAAAAGATCAAGATATGCCGCTATGTTGACCATTCAAAGAACACCATGATATGATGGATCAAGGTGACCATGAAAAGTGATGATAGGGAGCTCAAATGATAAACAAAAGCCAAAAGTATCAAAATATCACAATCGAATTTAGAACGTCCTTTTCCATAGGATCAAGGGGATAGATAGGGTTGATGAGGTATGTTAGGAAGGATGCATCCTATTGAGACCGATGATGGATACTAAACTAAAAGATCGATATGACGCAAGATATTCATAACCGATTCGATCTCATGATACAAGCAAATCTCATTTGTTAAGAGCCAGCTAGATAAGGGCATACTTGCTGACACGAAACACAAGACGGACACACCCTATCGACCTAGGGGATCGGGGGTCTATCAAAGATTAGCCTTGCCTACGTGAAAGTGCAAAGCCCTCGTAGTTCGATTAAAGACAAACGATTGACCATGGATAAAGGTGGAAAGAGGATAATGAAGACCTTGATGGATGACAGGATGGACAAAGAAGAAAGACCAATGATAGACGATAAAGGAACCCCGTGGACAGATCCAATGATCAACCTTTCCTACGTGAAAGTGCAGGGGCAACGTAGTTTGACAAAAGGCCAAAGACACACGATGGATAAAGGATGATGAGATGAAAATGATAAGTGGATAAAAAGATAGTCCTATTGGATAAGATAGGACGATGGTGATGATGGGACTGAAACGATAAGACTGACCTGCTAGATTAGATAGGATGATGGTGATTACACAAAGCTCAGGGATGGGATAGTTATCCAAAGCATAAAAAGATGAATCGGGAGGGTGACATGATGGATAGATGAAATGATGAGGAAGGATGGGAGATTGAAAAGATGTGCAAAAGAAGCAGAAGCTAGGTCAATAAGATAGATGACATTGGATTGCATGGGGAGTAGCCTATAGCTAGATACCAATGACAAGGGATTATGAGATGGGATGAGGATAGGGATGAATGGATAAGAAGAGAAAGATGGGTGGATAGGAAGAGGAGGATGGGGAGATGAAAGGGATGCTATGATGGATTAATAGAGGGATAAGGATGAGGAGATGGAAATAATTGCTATGATGGATAGGACGATAAGGATGGGGGGATGAAAGGGATCATTTAGATGGATAGGAAGATAAGGATTGGGAGATGGAAGGGATTGTTTGAGTGGATAGGAAGATAATGGTGGGTAGATGGAAGAGATGGTTATGATGGATGGATGATGTCTTCAAGGACTATGTCACAAAGGGAGATACGTGCCCCCACTCTAGATATGTCATGCATAATGAGGCATGAGGGATGGAAGGTAGAAGGGTAGGCTAATAAAGGAGTGAGATGGATATGGATAGGATGCATGGATAAGGAAGGGAGATTAATGGTAGTATGACAGGTGGACAAGGAAGGTAGATGGATGCGAATAAGTATTAGGATAGTGTATGGATGAGGGAAATGTATGCCAAGAGGTGTCCAAAGCATGTTTATATGTTTGCCCCTATCTATATCAAGATCACAAGGAGGATGGATGGATTGGGATAAATGGGATATGATAAGCAGGATGTGCAAGATAGGTTGGATGGAGGAGATGAAGGAAGAGGATGTATAGCAGGAAGACGGGTGCATAGCTAGAAGCATAGCATGAAACATAGTGGATGGAGGGAATGCATATCAGGAAGCTACCCCCAAGTGTGGGAAAGGACGGATGGGGGTTTACGCATGACGCATGTTTTCCATCTTTTCATCATGGTACTTATCTAAGGCGCTTGTTTTCCAAGTTTTCACCATTGGACAGATTATTTCTCTTTACTATTTTATTTTTATTTTATTTTTTATTTTTTATTTTTGGATAGCAGGGGGATGAAAATGGATAAGGATAGGGATGTGGATAAGGGGATTTAGAAGATACGCAATAAGGATATGGATGAAGGACTCAAGCATCAAGTTCCATACGAGGTATTAAGAGTCCATGTGTGAAGTGACTATTGGATGTTGGTACAACCTTATTAGGATAAATGGATTATGCAAGAGGATGAATTAAAGGGATTTGATGGGGAAGATATGTGGGATAATGGAGGGGATGTTGGAAAGGGTATGGATAGAATGATGGGGTAGGTGTGTGATGGGGTGTTGAGTTCAGGATGAACATTAGCAAATGTGGTGGTCTGTGTGAAAAGATAGGAGGATTAATGGATGGAGAATGCGGGGATAATGGAGGAGATGGGATAGTGAATTTTGGGCCATAAGGACCCAAAACAGATTTAGGAGATTAAAGGGGGATATGATTAGCTTTAGGATTAGCAACTTTGGATTTTGTTATAGATTTTTCATTGGAAGGCATTGCATCTTTTTTCTTTGGGATCCACATGGTTTTTGTTTTGGTGGGCCTTTGTGGCCTACGGATTTGATTTGGATTTTGGATTTGATTTTTCTTTTCTTCACAATGTTTTTTAGAGGGGACATGGGAAGCTTTAGATTCATGTGGATGTTTATATTCATGCATTTTTGCTTTAGCATCCAAAGTGATTTTAGTAGCAATGGGATGGGTGTGAGGAGATGGATGATGTGGAGTGATGGAGGTAGGATTATGGGGATTGTGTGTAGATGGAGGATGTGCGGGTACATGCCTTTGTTGATCCTGATTATGGGATATGCGAGTGGGATGCTTATGATGGATGACATGTATAGGTGATGGATGGCTAAAAGGATGAGATGGAGGAGGTGATTTTGGGATATAAGGGCCCAAAATAGATGTAGTGGATGGAGGGACATAAGGACCCAAGATGGATGAAGTAGATGAAGGATGGGAGATGGTGGATGGAGGGATGTAAGGACCCAAAATGGATGGAATGGATGAAGGAGGAATATGGATAGTTATTTTGGGGCGATATGATGGAGGAGGGGGGATGGCAGCAAGTGATTTGGCAGAGCGATGGGAAGAGCTTATATTTCTTTTGAAAGAGGCTCGTTGAGGACGTCTAGAGGTTGTACCAACATCTTTAGATTGTGAGTCTTGGGAAATAAGTCCAAGACCTTGCATGCAGATTTGTTCTTTGACCTGGATGGGTTCTAAAATACCTTGCTCGTGAAGTGCTAAACCTTTCCCTTGATAGTTCATGTTCTTGAGCATTCGGTCTATGATAGGATTTTTATTATTCTAGAAGAATGACGCCAGTCCATTATTAGGAGGAGGATGATGGGTGGTATATGTGCTTTGTTTTTCTTCTACAAGGAGACCACCATGGAAGAATGTGAGGGTACCAAGGGGATATACAAGCGGTGTGGGGGTAGTAGGTGTAGGTGACGATGGAGGATCATGAGATGGAGATGGTGGGATAGCAGCATCTGGATGGTTGGTGTCAGGAGAGGGACTAGAGGGTATGATAGGATCTGAATTTGTGGCAGCAGGCGATGAGGGCTCATGTGATGCAATGGTGGAATCAAGGAGATCATGGGATGGAGATGGGGGTTCGATGGATTCAATGATGGTTTCAATGGTTTGAGTAGTGTTGGGGGTGGTAATATCAATGATAGGTGTGGGTTGGAGAAGGGTCTGATCTTTAGTGACCACGGATGATGGATCGGGATGGCATGGTTCCACGAATTCAAGAGGTGGAGTGGGGAATGTCTTCTTTGTCATAAGTCCTTGGAGAACTTCCAAAGTGAGAAACTTGAATACTCTAGGCTGAGAAGGCGAGGTAGGAGTGGATGAAGGATTATGGGTTGGTAGAGGATTAGGGCTATGGATTGGTGGATTAGGGTTAGATGGAGGAATGGGATTGGATATAGGACTGGGATTAGATGGAGGATTAGGATTGGATGGAGGGTTAAGGTAAGGATATGGGAATGGTGAATTAGGATTGGATGACATGGATGGTGGATCGATGCTAGAGGATATGGGTGGTGTGTTGTAATAAAGGTATTGGGATGGTGGGTTAGGATGGGAAGATTGAGATGGCGGATAGAGGTAGGGAGATGTGGATGACGGATTAGGATAAGAAGATGTGGATGTTAGATTAGGATAAGTTGATGTGGATGTTGGATTAGGATAGGAAGGTGTGGATGTATGAGTAGGATGGGCAGATTGGTATGGAGGATTAGGGTAGTGGGCATATGCAGATCAAGGATTGAGATAGGAGGATGTGGATGGGGGATTAAGATAGGAATGTTGGGATGGTGGATTAGGATAAGGGGATGCGGGTGTTGGATAAGAGGAAGGTGTAGATGAAGGATATGTTGCATATGCGGTCGAGGAAGATAGTGAATATCCCTTGTCAAAGGTGGCGTAAGGAGCATGATTAGGCATGGATGAAGAAATAATGGGATAGTTTGAAGGGGTGATTGGATTGTGAGAAGTGGGTGGAGAAAGCTTACTAGCAATGATAGCGTCAAGGGGATCTATGTCATATTCTTCTTGATCGACGAGACTTTCATTATCATTGTCAATGTAATTAGGGTTTCCCTTGATTACTATTGATGGAGGATAATGATTCATGATGATGAAAGGATGAAGAGGATGGATCAAATATTTTGGATGGGAACAGACTAAAGTTCAAGTCAGGATTTACGTCAAGCTCATATTGGGATTGGATTAAAGCTCAAATTAGGATGATTAGATGATGTGATGGGATTGATATTGACGATCGGATTTGATTATCAAAAGATGATCATGACACCGAATTTGCTTTGATATGGAAGTAGATTGATTGGGTCGAAAGTGATTGGATAGGGATGTGATTGGATTGGATTGGATAAGAACGATCGATGATTGATAAGATCAAATGATGATGACGAAAGGGATTGGAAAACCCCGTTTAGAGATTACCCTAGGTGACTTAGGATACTGATTGATCGGATTAAAGGATAAATGGATGATTGTGACACCGAATCCACCTTGAGACTAAAAGTGGATTGATTGGGCCGATGATGATGATTAACTTAGGAAGGGTGATAATCCTAAGCAGATGTTGATGATGACGATCAATTCAAACACTTAGGTCAATTCAGATAATAACCTGAAATGAAGTTTAGGGGATTCAGATGGGGAAAATGATGAAATGGATAATAGAAATGGACAAACAACTGCTCAGAATGAGAGAAGGAGGTTCAGAATAGATGAAAGATTACTCGGAATGAGTAAACGGATGATTGAGAGGAATGAACGACTACTCGAATGAGTAAACAACTGCTCATGACAAATGGATGAATGATTCTCAAAATGAGAAGATGAAGGTTTAGAATGAACAAATGGTTACTTAGAACGAGTAAACGAATGATCGAGAGGGATGAACGAGAGTTCAAAATGATAGAAGGAGGTTCAAAATGGATGAATGTTTACTCGAAATGAGTAAATGAATGATCGAAAAGGATGAACGACTACTCAGAATGAGGAGAATGAATGTTCGGAATGGATGAATGAAAGCTTGAAACAAGTAAATGATTGATCGAAAGGGATGAATGAATGCTCAAATTGGGAGACTGACTCTTGGAATGGATGAAAGATTACTCGTGACGAGGTGAAGAATGCTCGAGATGCAGAGAAGGGTGTCTGAAATGATCGAATGTAGGGTGAAATTAGTTGTTTGAGGGGTAGGTACACCCCTAGTTGGTCAAGTTCACCCCTGGTTGGTCAGGTACATCCTTGGTTGGTTAGATTTTCCCCTGGTTGGTCAGGTTCACCCCTGGCTAGTCAGGTTCACTTGTGGACAAGTCTGGACTTGGTTTTGGGAAGAAATACTAAGGAAAAGGACCCAAAACACAACAAATAGTAATCAGTGGATAGGGGTGACTCGACTGAATAGAGAATTATTGGTTTTGCACAAGAAAAATAGTCCAAGCAACACGATCCTAAGACTAGTAGAATGGGTATGGCCAAAAAAATCTTCTACTCTAGGATAAACATGGTTGCTAGGGAGTCCTTGATATACACCCGGTACGTGAGGCCCAAACCGTGAACACTAGCCCATCACAAGCGTGAGTTGGAAACCTTAGCGAGATACTAAAGGCTCGAACCAACTCTTCACGTCATCCTGATGTTTCACCCATAACGATGTGACTGGATTGAGGTATAGCTTTTGCTCTCCCCCCTTTATATACCTCATCGGTACGCATGGTTGGAATCATCCCTTGGGGTGATGAAATCTCCAAGCAAGTCCCCTAAGAAAAAGAAAAATAGGTGACACAAAAAGGAGTTGGTAAGCTACGATTTATTGTCGCCCAGGATCACCAAATGGTGCAAGGGGATTGGATACATCTATAGCTTATTGAAAGCATGACACACAAGGTTAATTGACACCCCTAGTTAATCTATGTGCCAGGATTACTGAAAAATGATAAATAAGAAACTTGATAAAAGTTTCATAATGGATAACCTACAAGAAACTTGTTAGTGATTTATTTTTTCATTTTCCACCAAACACTAATCAGACGCTTGCATAGACACAAAAAACACACGTTAAGGGGTCAAAAATACTCAAAACAGTGAAAAACAATGCTTAAACTTCATTTTTCACCTTCTGGGAAAAAGTTGTTTTTGGGCAGGTATGGCTCTAGAGGGTGGGTTTGCCCCTGGATTTGGGTGGGTATGGCACTGGAGGGCAGGTTCGCCCCTAGATTTGGGCGGGTATGGCTCTGGAGGGCGGGTTCACCCCTAGATTTGGGCGGGTATGGCTCTGGAGGGCGTGTTCACCCCTAGATTTGGGCGGGTATGGACCTAGAGGGCGGGTTCGCCCCTGGATTTGGGCAAGTATGGCTTTGGAGGGTGGGTTCGCTCCTAGATTTGGGTGGGTATGGCTCTGGAGGGCAGGTTCACCCTCGGATTTGTGTAGGTATGGCTCTAGAGGTTAGGTTCGCCCCTCTGTGAAAAATTAAAAAAAATCTTTTGTTTCTGGTCTCTATGGAGGTCTAGTCCATCTCTCTGTTGGGTCAGGTTCACCCCTGGAGATTAGGTACGCCTGTGGAGGGGGTTAAGTTCACCCCTAGAGGTCAGGTTCACCCCTGGGTGGGCAGGTATGCCCCTGGATGGGCAATTCCACCTCTCTGCTAGGTCGGGTCTACCCCTCTCCAACCTGCACCTGCAAACAGTGAAAAGATAGAATACATAAAAGAACAGAACCTGCCTATGGGTCCAACCGAGCGTGCCAGAAATGTGACCAGGTGAAAATATCGTTCTAGAAACCAGCTGCAACAAGAAATGTGCAAGAAACAATAAAAACATCTAAAACCTAAAGATTAGTCTAGTTGGATTCAAAACAAAATAAGATAACAAACAACAGATTTACCTTGTCTTGAATTGATCCTTTGGTTGGCCCTTGATGGTTGATTTTGTGTGCTCCCTCTGATGGCAAAAATGCTAAAGTGGATGCAAATGGATTTAAAACGATAAGGGTGTGATGAGGATTCGAATGGGAAAAGTGGGTAGTTGAGAAAATGAATACAATGGATAGGATGAAAGCTTGAATATGCAATAATGGTGGATGAAGGTAGATGCAAGCGCTTGATAGTTGGAAAGATGAAGTTGGTTGAGTTGCAAGTGTGTGAATGAAAGTGATAAAAATAAATCAGAATGAAAGAAACTTATTTCATTTTATGGGGAGGAACCCTATAAAGGATGGACGGTTGAGATTTTTCCACCATGGGCAAGATGTAGGGTTGTAGTGAGTTGAGGACTCACTTGCCCTCACATCTTGACATGTGGAAAATGAGGTTTCCAAAGGACATGATGAGATGGAAGGAGGGTACATGATGTGGAAGAATGACATGTACCTTAAAAGTACATTGGGAGATGAGAAGATTCCTTGGAGGAATAAAAAGTGAATTTAAAATTCACATGATTAGGGAATCTTGTGCATAAGACAAGGTTCCAAAGGGAGAGGTAGAAAGTACCATGGATTAGACAAGGTGCCTAAAAAGGTAAGCACTTGTCACATGTGACTTGATGTGACAAGTCAAAGATTCCAAGGGGAAGAGTTCACATGTGACTTGATGTGACAAGTCAAAGATCACATGGGGAAGAGAAAAAGGAATTTAATATTCCTTGGAAGGATAAAAGGAATTAAAAATTCCTTGGGAAAATGATTAGGCTAGTTAATAAAGGATTAGAGGAGGGTTAGGTGTCTAAGAGAGATTAGGGGCCAACTTGTAAAACTTGGAGGATGTGACACATCCTAATCAAGGATTAGGCATGTCCACATCTCTAATGATAAGATTAGGAGGTTGATTAAGATTAAGGAAGGATGTGACATGTGAGGAATTAAATAAATGTCATATTTATTTAATTCATTTGATGAAAGGGGTAAGGTATTTAATTATTTAACTAGATACCTTAGGGATTAGAAAAACTTTAGAGGTATTAATTAAATAATAGTGATATTACTTAATTAATGCAGATAAGGGGATGTTTAGAAGAAAAGGGATAAATTTGGATAAATTAAGTGTCCAAATTTAGGTGTCTACATTTTGCCCCTCTTTGAGATGGTGCTACAAAGTAACATCATTTCAAAGAATTTTAAAACATAGAACACAGAAGAAGATGATTAGATCGGAAAAGATTCCCCAGTCATTCAAAGGAGTGATTAGGAAGGAAAGATGATGGGAGTGATGATGAAGGTTAGCGATTGAGGATGCCCCCTCGAGAGGACATGCGGGCTCAAGAGAACACTGGTGTGCTCTCAAAATGGATGAAACGATGTGAGAAGAGATGAGGAAGATGATGTAAGGGGATGGATAAGAGAAGATGATAAGTGATAAATGGATTTAAGGACAAAGGTGATGTTTCCCCAGTCAAGATACAAGCCAAAAGGGAAGAGTGATGAAGGATGAATGGATGGGGGGATTTTGATAGATGAGAGGATGGGGGATACATGCAAGATGATGGAATGGAAAATGAGATGCAATCCTAATGCAATTTTCCATCTTCGAAGCACTGATTTTTGCTATAGCAAAAGACACAATACACCAGGGTATAAATGACCAAGGCAGATTAGTGTCTAATGCATGAAACAAACTCAACAAACAAGAAGGCTATCCCAACACCCCAAAGTCACGATGACCTTGGTCAGGCCAGGTATTGGGATAACCACAAGCACATAGGATTCCCCAGCGTCACACAAGATCGCAGGGATCTTGGTGGGTACGACACGGGACAACCAAGAACACACAAACAAACAAAAAGATCAAGATATGCCCCTATGTTGACTAGTCAAAGCACACCATGATATGATGGATCAAGGCGAACATGACAAGTGATGATAGGGAGCTCAAATGATAAACAAAAGCCTAAAGTATCAAAATATCACAATCGAATTTAGAACGTCCTTTTCCATAGGATTAAGGGAATGGATAGGGTTGATGAGGTCTGTTAGGAAGGATGCATCCTATTGAGACCAATGATGGATACTCAACTAAAAGATCTATATGGCGCAAGATATTCAGAACCGATTGGATGGCATAATGCAAGTGGATCTCATTTGTTAAGAGCCAGCTAGATAAGGGCATACTTGATAACATGAAACACAGGACGAAAACACCCTAACAACCTAGGGGCTCGGGGGTCGATCAAAGATTAGCCTTGCCTATGTGAAAGCGCAGAGCCCTCGTAGTTCAATTAAAGATGGACGATTGACCATGGATAAAGGTGGAAAGAGGATAATGAAGACCTTGATGGATGATAGGATGGACAAAGCAGAAAGACCGATGATAGACAATAAAGGAACCCCGAGGGCGGATCCAATGATCGACCTTGCCTACGTGGAAGCGCAAGGGGCAACGTAGTTCGAAAAAAGGCCAAAGACACACGATGGATAAAGGATGATGAGATGAAAATGATAAGTGGATAAAAAGATAGTCTTATTGGATAAGATAGGACAATGGCGATGATTGGACTGAAATGATAAGACTGACCTGCTAGATTGGATAGGATGATGGTGATTACACAAAGCTCAGGGATGGGATAGTTATCCAAAGCATCAAAAGATGAATCGGGAGGGTGACATGATGGATAGATGAAATGATGAGGAAGGATGGGAGATTGAAAAGATGTGAAAAAGAAGCAGAAGTGATGTCGATAAGATAGATGACATTGGATTGCATGGGGAGTAGCCTATAGCTAGATACCAATGACAATGGATTATGAGATGGGATGAGGATAGGGATGAACGGATAAGAAGAGAAAGATGGGTGGATAGGAAGAGGAGGATGGGGAGATGAAAGGGATGTTATGATGGATGAATAGAGGGATAAGGATGAGGAGATGGAAATAATTGCTATGATGGATAGGACGATAAGGATGGGGGGATGAAAGGGATCATTTAGATGGATAGGAAGATAAGGATTGGGAGATGGAAGGGATTGTTTGAGTGGATAGGAAGATAATGGTGGGTAGATGGAAGAGATGGTTATGATGGGTGAATGATGTCTTCAAGGACTATGTCACAAAGGGAGATAAGTGCCCCTACTCTAGATATGTCATGCATAATGAGGCATGAGGGATGGAAGGTAGAAGGGAAGGCTAATAAAGGAGTGAGATGGATTTGGATAGGATGCATGGATAAGGAAGGGAGATTAATGGTAGTATGACAGGTGGACAGGGAAGGTAGATGGATGCAATAAGGATTAGGATAGTGTATGGATGAGGGGAATGTATGCCAAGAGGTGTCCAAAGCATGTTTGTATGTTTTCCCCTATCTATATCAAGATCACAAGAAGGATGGAGGGATTGGGATAAATGGGATATGATAAGTAGGATGTGCAAGATAAGTTGGATGGAGGAGATGAAGGAAGAGGATGTATAGCAGGAAGATGGGTGCATAGTTGGAAGCATAGCTAGAAGCATAGTGGATGTAGGGAATGCATATCAGGAAGTTGCCCCCAAGTGTGGGAAAGGATGGATTGGGATTTACACATGATGCTTGTTTTCCAGGTTTTCATCATGGTACTTATCCAAGGCGCTTGCTTGCCAAGTTTTCACCATTGGACAAATTATTTCTCTTTACTATTTTATTTTTTTGATTTTTTTGATTTGTTTTATTATTGGATTTTTGGATAGCAAGGGGATGAAAATGGATAAGGATAGGGATGTGGATAATGGGATTTAGAAGGTACGCGATAAGGATATGGATTAAGGACTCAAGCATCAAGTTCCATACGAGGTATTAAGAGCCCATGTGTGAAGTGACGGTTGGATGTTGGTACAACCTTAATAGGATAAATGGATTATGCAAGAGGATGAATTAAAGGGATTTGATGGGGAAGATATGTGGGATAATGGAGGGGATGTTGGAAAGGGTATGGATAGAATGATGGGGTAGGTGTGTGATGGAGTGACTCAACAAAAATCTTTACAAAGTCCTTGTCATTAGGATCATATGGTTGATTTTGGCAATTTCTTTGTAATTTCCATCTTAAAAGTTGTTCATTAAGAAACATGGAGTACAACCTAGATGGTCTTCTACAGGCTAATAGTAATTCACCAATTTCACAAGCATCCGATTTTCCCCTATATGCTTGATGGAAGGATTCTTTTAGCATTACCAATTCCCTCTTCAGCCTATTATTTTCAAATTCCACATCCCTCAAAAGATAGAAATCCTCTATCCATTTCATTAGAATTGGAGGGATGCATACCTAAAACCAATCTATGACAATAGGTTCAGTTTGTGTCTCTTTTGACTCCATGATTGGTCTGTTGTCACTCTCCTGTAAGTCTTGGTCCAATTCCACAATCCTACTCATAGAAGCATTTAATTCAGTTTCCTGACTATTCTTTTCTTCTTCAAAGGCACTGAATAGCTGCATAAAATTATTTTTCAAATTTTGAATATGCTTATCTTTGTCATACAGGGAAACCTTGTGTTGCTTATCTTGTTGATTGTTGAATTTCATAATGTATTTGTTCAATGAGCTTGTCTTTTTCCTCCATTTGTGCTGTCAATTTTGCAATCTCCTAGTCTCTCTTATTTACAATGGCAGTTTGTACCTCAATTTCTTCTCTCTGGTGATTAATTTGTGTTTCTTTATTCTGTAGCTTGATTCTTAATTCCTCAATTTCTTATACCTTTAATTTTTCTAATTCTTCATTTTTCTAGATAGACTTTGTATCCCCTATCTCCACAGAGAAGGAGGAATGAGGAATTCCTATATCAATATGAGGCACATTTTCTTCAACATTCTCAGTAGGAGGCATATTTTCTTCTTCAATATTCATAGTATGAGTCATGTTTTCTTCAGTATTCACAGTGTGAGGCATATTCTCTTCTTCAATATTCACAGTATGAGGTATATTTCCTTCTTTAGTATTTACAGTATGAGACATACTTTCTTCAGCATTCACAGGTAAGGATGAGTGAGGAATTTCTACATCAATATGAGGCATATCTTCCTCTTCATCAGTATCCACAGAGAAGGGTGAATGAGGATTTTCATGAGGCACTTTTTCCATAAATTCAAGTATTCTTCCCAATTTGTCAAGAAAAGGAGAAAATCCCCCCACAAGTTCATCTTCAACCTGTTCTGAGTGTGACAATTGTGCTTCCTCTCCTTCCTGTTCTTTGGGTGATGAGGTTTTTCTGTCCTTCTCCCTAGGAATTTGATCACCTTGTTTTTTCGTCTCATCTATTTCCTCACCCTCAGGTGGACTATCAATTTCTACCACCTTTACTGGAGTCTTGGCCTTCTTTCTTTTGGAAGTATAGCTTGTGTCTTGGGGTTCAATTTCATGGGCTCCTGAAGACAGCCTTTTACTTCTCCGTAGAGGAGGAGTCATCTGAAAGGTAACTTTCCTTCATTTCTTCCTCTTACGAGGAGGTTCCTCTTCATCTTCAGAGCGCACAATTCCCACCTCCCCTTCCTGTCCTGGGGTTTTTAACTCATTTGGAAAGGTTTCTAGCGCATCGCTGCTAGGAGCGGTGGAGGTTTGTTGGGATTCAGGAGCATCTAATGCCTCTGAGGAGGGTTCTTCTAATGATTGTTCCTTTTTCTTGGAAGATTCTCCCTCCTCAAGCGACCTTCCCGGTCCTACATTTTCAAATTTCTGCAGAAATCTTTGCCACTTCTTTTCTGGTTTTTTGCGGAAATGGTATTTTCAAATTAACTGTATGAGACCATGATGTTTGCGGGCCCCTATCCCAAATTTGTACTTTTCCATCATAGAGGTTACTGAATGACACAGGAAGGCTAGTAAATTTACCCTAAGAGAAGGGTCCTCAATGTCGTGGCGTAAATGAGTCAACAAATGAAAAGTGGGTCCCACTACTGTAGTCATTTGTCTCAGACAAATGAAATACTTAATTACCCAGGCTACGGCAAACCTCCAGGGTTCTAGAAGAGACATTCTATGGATTCCCTTATTTTGTCCCCTAGTGCTAATGGTCAGTACAGGTTGGGGTTCCCCTTCCCTATGAAATAGTTCTATCAAATTTTTATAAGGAACGTGGGAATTTTCATTCAAATTAATTCCTTTATTTTCGAGACCGGAAAGACGAGCAATGATTTTCGTACTTACCCGAAATCGCTTTCTGCGCACCATTGTCTTCCCATCTGCAAAATTCTCCATGAATTCCTTCACAAGTTGCTCTGCATACCCTTCAAATTGCTTCATGAATTCCAGCCACCCGAATTTCTGAAATAAAGCTGCAATATAGCCCAATTCCAACAATGGGGTTGCAGAAGTTGGCTCAAACTTTTTCTTAGCTCCTCCCATTTTCTTTGTTTTCTTTTCTTTCAGTCAGTGAATTTCTGGAAAACTCTGTAGTTCTTTCCTTACTGAATTACAGACAAGAAAATAATTTTGCGTCGATATACCCAATGGAGGAATTATCACCTTTCTTGTCACCTTACTAAGTAATTATGACAAGATTTCATGGGGAATTACACAACTGTTGTCGTACTTTTAGCGATCATGTAAAGGCACAAGTTTCAAAATTACAAGGAAGGCGAATCATGCCAGTTAATTAGCCTTTATTCAAAATAAATACTAACTCTTTTAAATAAATAAATTTGCACGTACCTTAGTTCTTGATATTAGACTGAACGTCACTCACTTGTGTTGACGTAATTGGATAGTCATATGGTTGGCAAGGGTGGCCGTGGATAATAATGGCACAGATGGGATGGTTGAAGTGGTGGCGGAAATTATTATGACAAAAAAGGTATCATAATAATTTTATTTATTATGAATGGGTTTAGTATGATGTGAATGAATAGTCATTAAGGAGTAGATCTCAAAGAGGCATAAAATTAAATGATAGGCATGCACGGAACTTAGGAAAAATCAAAAGACTGGAAAGATAAAATTTACAAAACTTCAGAGCATTACCAGAAGGATGCAACCGAGGTAGAAGAAAAGAGAGTTTTGGAACGTCATAGAGAGATGTCATTGGAACATGGCAACAAGCTTGAGGATTCTGGAGCATCGCTGAAAAGATGCATTCGGGTCAGCAATCAAAATTTTTGGAGCATCCGAACAGAATTCCAGAGCACCTAAGCAGGATTCTGGAGCATCGTTGAAAAGATGCAGCCGGAAAGAAGAAACAGAAGAATTTTGGAGCATTGTTGAAAAAGATGCCATCGGAAGGAAGAAGGACGTGAGATTTTGGCCTTGGCTTCCCAAAGCACCATTGAGTGATGTGTTAGAATGTAGGATCAAGACGAGAAGTGGAACCAATCTATTGTGTAGATTCTGGAGCATTGTAGCAACAATTCCAAAGCATCGTAGCAACTGCACTAAAAAAATTTGGAGCATCACAGAAGGGCGCGCCGGAATTGGGTTCACCAAAAGATGAAGTCTTTCAAAATATAGGAAAAACTTTAGCCAAGTCCAAATGGTGGATTTGATGAAGAAATTGAAGAAACTTTCAAAAATAAAATGTTTTTTTTTTAGGTTATTTATTTGACAAACTATATTGACCTTGCCACAATAGAGTCAATGTTAACAGGTTTATGGTAGATGCATAATCAGTGTCCATTAACTAGAAGATTTTGGGTGTCACCATCAATTGGTTTTAGGTGGACCGAACCATTAGCAAACACTTTAGAAATTTTGTATGGTCCAAGCTAGTGTGTCCTGAGTTTCCCTTAATGATCCTTGTATCTGGAATCAAACATTAATGCCCAATCCCCCGTATGGAATTCTTTCTCTTTAATATGTTTATCATGCCAAACCTTTCCCTGTTGTTGGACCAATTCAATTTGATGGACGACATCCAAACAGAGTTCGTCCAGTTCACTGAGTTGTAATACTCTCTCAATTTGGGCCCGTTTAAGGTCCATGCCCAACTCCATGGTTTTTCTAAGGGTTTGGAGTTCAAATTCAATGGGTAATAAGAGATTCTTCCCAAAGACTAACTCATAGGGACTATAGCTAGTAGTTGATTTCCAAGTTGTGTTGTAGGCCCAAACAGCTTCTTGTAGCTTCCTAGCCCAGTCTTTCCTTCCTGAAGAAACCATTTTTGTTAAAATGTTCTCGAACTCCCTATTAGTGACTTCAACTTGTCTGTTTTCTTGTGGGTGGTAGGGTGAGGACTTCTTGTGACTCACTTGGAAATTATCTGTGAATGCCAATAGAACTTTAGACATAAATTGGGGGCCCTAGTATGTGACAATTTTCCTTGGAGCCCTGA
This sequence comes from Sequoia sempervirens, assembly GCA_007258455.2. Classification (NCBI taxonomy): domain Eukaryota; kingdom Viridiplantae; phylum Streptophyta; class Pinopsida; order Cupressales; family Cupressaceae; genus Sequoia; species Sequoia sempervirens. The sequence continues at coordinate 138,920 of VDFB02267656.1, read as the reverse complement.
ATCTAAGGAAGATTCTATTATAATTAAAGTCAGCTAATTGTTCTTCCCTAGCAACACGTAATGCTTGCACTTCCGCCCACTTAGTCATGTAGTCGGTACAGACCAAAATATACTCTTTTCCTTGTGAAGGAGGGTCTATAGGGCCAATAAAATCCAATCCCCATTTTTTGAATGGTTCAAGGACTACCTGAGGCTGTAGGGGAATTTCATTAGATGCAGTTAGTCTTCCTACCCTTTGGCATTCATCACACCTGCGCACGTACTTCTTGATGTCCTTATCCACTGAAGGCCAATAGTATCCTGCTCCTAGAATCTTGTGAGTTGTCCTCTTAGCAAAATAATTCCCTCCAGAAGGGTCATGATGATAGGCCCTGAGGATACTATAGGTCTCGTCTGCTCTAACACACCGTCGCAAAACCATATCAGGTCCACGTCGAAACAAAATTCCATTAATCCATTTAAAAGGGGCACTCTCTCTAACAAGGCATTTCTTCTATTTTGATGAAAAGTGAGGTGGTACTTTTGTGGTGGCTAAATAATTCGCAATATCGGCAAACCATGGGGATTTAGTGGAGATGGCGAACATATTTTCATCTGGGAACTCATCCTGTACTGGAGCATAATCGCCATCATGTTTAATCTAGCATAAGAAGTCTGCAACTATGTTGGACTTCCCTAATTTGTCAAAAATTGTCACATTGAACTCCTGGAGAAGGAGTAACCACCTAATTATCCTTGCATTTACCATAGGTTTATTCATGAGATACTTGATGGTTGCATGGTTTGTGTGCACTGTAACTTTGTATCCTGTGACATAATGTCAAAATTTCTTGATGGCATGCACTACAGCCAAGAATTCTTTCTCTGTTGTGGTGTAATTCTTCTTTGTTGGCGTCAAATTCTTGCTGATAAAATATATAGCATATTTCCCTCTATTTTCATCTTCTTGCCCTAGAACCGCTCCAATGGCGTCATCAGACGCGTCGGCATAAATGTGAAATGGCAGGCTCCAATTAGGTCCTTAAAGGATAGGGGCAGAGATGAGTTTCTCCTTGATAATTTCAAATGAGGATTGACACTCAGGCATCCAAATAAAGTCAACGTTTTTCTGAAGGAGAGAAAACATAGGGGCTGTGATTTTGCTAAATTTTTCTATGAATCTTCGGTAGTATCCAGCATGCCCTAAGAAACTCCTGACATCAATCTAAGTTTTTGGGATCTCAAGTTGTTGTATGACTTCAATTTTCTTAGGATCAACCTTAATCCCTTCGGCTGAAATATGATGTCCCAACACTATTCCTTGTTCCACCATGATTAAGCATTTTTCATGACTTAGGGACAACCGATGATCTTCACACCATTTTAACACCTTGTCTAGATTCGTGAGGGCTTCATCAAAGGTTGAACTGTATACAATGAAATCGCCCATATAAACTTCCACACACTCATTCATCAACTCAGCAAATATAGCCAAGATGGCCCTTTGGAACATTGCAAGAGCGTTACATAGCCCAAAGGGGAGAACTCGATATGCAAATGTCCCCCAAGGGCAGGTAAAAGCCATCTTATCCTAGTCTTTTGTTGCTACCTATATCTGGTTGTATCCACTGAATCCGTCTAGAAATGAAAAATATTTCCTCCCAACCAAATTATCCAAAACTTGGTCCACAAATGGCAGGGGGAAGTAATCTCTGTGTGTTGCTTTGTTAAGCTCCCTATAGTCTACACACACTCTCCACTTCCCATTCTTCTTTGGTACTACAACCAAGGGTGACATCCACTTGCTGTCAGAAATTGGGTAGATAAATCCTACCTGTAAGAGTTTCTCAATTTCAGTTTTAATGATGTCTTTCAGAGCAGGATTGAGTCTCTGTTGTGGTTGGCGAACCGGTCGAACATCCTCAGTATAGATATGATGTGTACACACACTAGGGTGTATTCCTCTCATATCTGTATAATCCCAGGTGAATGCTTTAGATCTATTCACAAAGGTGTCAAACAATCTATGTTCTTCCGTCTCAGTCAACCAACTATTAATATTCAAATCTTTTCCTGACAGCAACATAATGGTTTTAACTATAGATAGTTGGATGTGACAGTGTAGATGGGCCTTGTCAGGGTGTTGAGAGGACAGTTGTGAGGTACAGTTTTATGAAGCTGGGAAACATCTGCAAAGAAGTGGTGGGTTTTTGGAATCAAATTAATCAAAGGACAAGGTAATATGATGAAACTATCATCATCAAATTTTGTGTGGTCTATGTTAATTGGGTGTCCTAGAATTTCTTCTACGTTTGTCATTTCTTCACTGTTGAAATCCATTGCAATACTTTCCACGCCATTTTATAATTCATCTTCTAATTCTTCACCATGTTGTTTGATGACTACCATGGCCAATGAAGAAAATTTTTCCTATCCAATGGGACTTTCTCGTTCATCAACCCATACTTTATTATGTTCGGCAGGCTTGGCAGGAGGATACAAGAATGAATGTTTTCTATTAGATCCATGTGAGATGGCCATTCCTCCCTCTCTACAATCAATCTTAGCTGCAACAATAGCTAGCCATGGTCATCTTAGAATTATTGGGTAACTATCTTTGGGTGTCAGGGATTTGATTATCTAGAAATATACTAGGTATTCCCATCCATCCACTTTAATCAGAACGTTTTCAATGATGCCCTTTGGAATGGCTATGGATTGGTTCACCATTTGTAAGACTGTAGTTGTGGGGCGTAGGTCAGTAAGTCCCAGTTTTTCCATCACATCCATAGTCATTACATTAATGGTTGCTCCAAGGTCCACCAAAGCATTAGGTATTGCTACCCCATTAACTGTGATTGTTATAAGTAGACTCCCTGGATAATCATATTTTGGAGCAGTGGTCGTCCCAGCCAATAAGTCAGCTAGGTACCCATTTATGTGGACGTTGTTGATTCATTTTGGTTTTCTCCCTGGGGTCTTAATACATAATTGTTTAATCAAATGGTTTAGCTCAGGAATTTCCTTAATTACCTGTAGCAAAGGAACTTCAATCTGTAATTGTTTAATTTCCTATATCAATGCAGTTTCTATAGGTGAGGTCGTTTCCAGAGCATCTTTCACAAAAATTGGTTTCAAATGCTCCTGAAAAGGTGCTTTGGTTTTTGTCTTTAGGTGCAGGATTCTTCGAAAGTTTAGTTGGATACTGACCCTCCTCCTCCTCCTGAGGTAGGTTGAAAGCTCCTGCTGAAGATGGCGGGTCGGGTTCATATTGCTTAGTGTCTAGGATTTGTTTTACGGATGGGAGTGTTATTGTAGTTTTCTCAACATACTTCTTGACAGGTTCATCTATGATTTCTTTGATAGTCAGCTAAGAAAGTGTTTTCCCATACCTCAATTGCAGATTCCCATAGTGTATGGCATTAAGTCCAGTGACATTATCTTGTTATGCAGAATATATCGGAGTGTTTGGGAAATTGTTCTTTGGGTTCAAAACTGGTTGCACCGGAAGTGGTGGTTGGTTAACTTGTTTAGTCTATTGAGTGTTCTAGGGAGGCAGTAAAAGAGTTTTTTGTTGAGTAGGCATCCTCCTGGGACCAGAATAGAACTGATGTTGGGGCTGATTCCATTGAGGAATGGAATTTTGAGTGTACCACTATTGTTGAGACTAGTTGGGTCATTGAGGGTTACCCCAAGATTGGTTCGCCCATTCCGGTGGTCCCCAAGGATAGGTTCCCCAATTAGAGGGTACTAGAGGTGGTGCCTGAGGCCAGGGTTCTGCCCATTGATTATTGTTCCAATTTGGTTGGGGCCGCCAATTAGGATTGGAATTATGGCCATAGGAAAAATTACCTCTGGTTCTTTGGTTGACAACGTTCACTTCTTCCTCAACTAGGGTTGTTCTTTTCTTGGAATTTTTGATGGAATTCACTAATGCACACTGATTGGTGGGGTGATTTTTGTCACACACTTGACAAATATCAATCTTGTCAACTTTTTCCAAGGGACATTCTCTTAGAAAATTTTTGTTTCGGCAACTAGGACAGTAAATAGACAAGGTCTCAGGATTTCAGGTTTTAGCATGTATGCCATCTAAGGTGGTGTTTAGTTGAACAATGATGTCAGTTTTGAAGTTGGCCAACTCCTCATGAAGTTTATTTATGTCATTAGAACCACGTAAGGGTGTGAACTTCCGGATACCTCCACGAGTGTGAGAGAAGTTCTGAGATAGTTCTGTAATTTCTTCCAGTCTTAGTTGGGAAACGTCCCCTTTTCCCATTAAATCTAAACTCCTCTGGGCTTCGTCATCAAGACCTTTGAGGAATAAGGTCTTCAAAATATCAAGTCTTATAACTTCTCCACCACAGTATTTGGATAAGAAGATAAACCTATCTAGGTAATCCTCTAAACTTTCATCCTCGTTTTTCCTTATTTTGAATAGTTCTTCTTTCCTATCACTCACCCTGCAGTAAATTTGGTATTTCTCCAAAAAGATAGACTCCATTTCATCCCAAGAGGTTATCGAATGAAAAGCTAATCCCATAAACCAACGCATAGCTGAGTCTTTCAGAGTGGAAGGGAAAAGCTTTAGTTTCTGATTATCATTCTTGTAGTCATATGTTTGACACAAGACTTTAAATTTGAATAGAAACTGATCAGGGTACTCAATAGACAAACCTTGAAAGGTTGGCAAGAAAGTCGGTGAGATATTTTTCATTGTCGTATCGTCATCTGCATCAATAGAAATAGGATAAGTGAATGTGTGTGGTGGAGGGTTATCATTGTTGTGGTTATTGGCACCATTTCTACAGTCACCCATGATGTTGAAGGGAATGTGATCCTCTTCCAAAATTTGCTCAGTGGCATGAGGTTCAGGAGTTTGCAAAAGAATATGCTCCTCAACCACTATTCGTTCTCTTTCTGGGGTATGTGGGAAGGTCTCAGGTTGACCCTGTTCGGTCAATTCCTCAGTAAGTTCTTTATCTAAGTTCCCTTCCTCCCTACTTGTTGGTGGTACGTCAATTGGGGGGATTTTTGGTATGAATCTTCCATGGGGGCCTCTTTTCCTGACCATGCAGAAAAGAAGCCAAAGAGCTATTCCTATCCCTAAAAGAGGTATTCAAGATATTTCCTACTAACACTAGAAAAATGAGTCCCCGAAAATGGCGCCAAAAAGTGATAGGATGTCGTCAGGTCCTAACACTTTAGTTAATAAACATATCAATATATCGACTGGGCAGTGTCCAAAGGCTATATGCAATAGGAGTCATCTTAACTATCTCTCTCTCAGGTTCTCTAGCTACCAAACAACTGAATAAAACTCTAAACTAAAAAGCCTCTAATCTTAAAAATCAGTAAATCATTTATCTAGAAAGTTGGAAATGATTAAACTAGAAAGAAGAAAGCTATGAATCTAAAAAGCATCACCACTAAGCTAGAAAGCATGGAAATGATCAAACTGAGAAATGTATAAATTGTTGAAGAAGTAAAACTAGTAAAGAAGCTATGAAACATTGGGCTAACCAAAAGATAACAATCTAAAACAACTAGCATCAAACAATTTAACAGAAATAACTAAAGGAAGGTGCTCCAAAACTTCAGATACAACATTCAAAAACTACGGACTTAGCTACAACCTGCAGGGTTAATACTAACAGCATGACACACACACACACACACATGAAAGTGAATTCCAATTTGACTTTTATCTATTAAAGAAATATACAAAATAAAAATAAAAATACTTATCTATCTATCTATAACCCTCGAGTGGCCAGCTCTCGAGTGTCTTTACAGCTGTCTTAGATCACATGCACTGGTAATCTTCAAGTTACTTCATTCAAAGGACTCCATTCACATTGCTCAATAATTCAAAGTATGGCGGGAAAACTCATTTTTTTATTCATATAGCAATTTTTCTCAAGAAAACATATCAACAACATAACGATATTCTTCTATATTTATCATTTGCAACAGTTACATGTTTTTATATGAAAGTGACTAACAAAACCCTACTTTCTAGTCAATAAATTCTTTAACAGATTGTCAACAACTAATGGACTTTAAATCCTATGACATGAAGCATTAAAGAGGCTCGACACGAGCCATAAAGTTTTTGAAATTGAAAATAACAGAACTATGGAAATTTGGCCCATATCATAAGCTCCTTCAATTCTAGCACCCGCTCGCTGGTTTTCAAAGGTGTTAAGATCCGTGCTCATTTCCCTTTGACTGGAATGGTAATCGAGAGTGGGGATTGACCTGTGAAATGCTCAAGACTAAACCATTAAATCAACATAAGTTAGCTTAATTTGACTAATTTCAAGAAGTAAAGTTTGCACGTTTATTCATAAAAAAGAGAGCAATTATTTATCCTAAAGGTAATTAATTGGCAAGGTAATCAAATTGGGCTAAAAGGTATAGGTTTTCATATTGATCCCATTATAATGATGAGATTATTTTTACCTCATCAAGAGCATGGGTATGGGTTGCAACATGAAGAAGTAGCTTACCAAGCCCATCTCCATGAGCAGAAGTTGGAGATGCAAAGGAGGCAATATGATGAGGTTGTTGCAAGAGAGGTGGCTAAGAAAGAGGAGAAAATGAAAGTAATGCTTGATCAAGTACAAAAAATGGAAACCCAATCACCTATTACCTTTCCAAATCCTTTTTTTGAAGAACAATTTTCCAAGTTCAATATTCCAAGCTTCAAACAAGGTGAACCTCTTAAGCCTACTAGATTTGATATCCCAAGTTTTAGAGGGCCTCCTTTATTACAAGAGCCTTTACTTGAGCTAGTTCATCCTATAATAACTAAAGAGCGGCCTCTTGAAGAAGCCATTTTCCTTCAAACAGCCCAACAAACTCCACAAGCTTATTCAAGGGTTCCTATTATATGTCAAGAGAGTTGTTTTAGTAAGCAAGGTAAGGAGTTTTCTATCATAAAAGGGGAGAAAAACATAGCTGAAAAGTCTTCACTTGATGAGTCTAAATCAAAATTGTTGTAGCTAAGTGTTGACTATAATCATTTGGAGCATCAAGGTATAGAGAAAGAAAATGATGTTGAACATGAAGTATTTAATGATTCATTCAATGAACTTCTATTTTTTGTTGAAGATGAGGATATAGTGTTGGGCCAACAAGACACTAAACAAGAAGTTGAGTATAACCATTTTGGACAGTAGTATGAAGAAAAATAAGCAGGTAGTGAAAAGGATATGGTTCAATGAACTCCCTCCTTTTGTTGAATATGATGGAAAAAAACCTAGTTGTGGACACATCAGCAGCAGCTTTGGAGCAGCAAGAGGATTTTAGGCATTGTGGTGAGTTGCTGGTTTACAAAAATTAGTGTGACAATCAGGCCTTGAACCATGAAGAACATGAAAATAACCAAGTTTTGGATTTTGGGAGCTTGAGGACCATAAGGTTACTCATCAAGTTGTACTTGATACTAATTCACAATCCTTGCTAAAGGAAGTAGATCTAGAGGTTCCCATAAGCCTTCAAGAGAGTTGGCATGTTGTTGAGAACATTCTTCTAATGCAAAAAAGTGAAGACTTAGAGGAAGACATGTTTTGGGATGAGCTAGAGGTGTTTTGCTTAGAGCTTTATGATAGGACAACATCTTCTAAGTTAGAAAATCAAAGGCCAAATGAACAAGAAGAGGAAGTGGCATTGTTTCTTAGAAATGAGACAACTGGAACAATTGATTCCAAGCAGCAAAAAGGTGTCAAAGAAGCAATCTACAAGCAAGAGACCAAAATTAGAGTTCAAATTTTTGTTCTTTCACGAGGATGCCCTATCAGGCATCTAGCTAGGATGGAGGCCAACAAAGAAATACCAGTCATGCTAGCAACTAGGCATGAAGTTTCAGCTAAAGACGAGCAGATACAAGTTGCTTATCCACTCCACAGCAATAGTATTTCTTACCAACATGAGTGGGTAAGTGAGTTTTTTTATTTCTTCAAGATTTATTGCAGTAGCTGGTTAAGCATTGTCACTTCTTTGTATTCTCTTAGTTGCTCATGAACATGCAAAGCACTATAATTTGCTCAGAAAAGGAAACTACTTTACAGAACTAGTTAATGGCTTTGTTTAAAGTCTTTTCTCTTTTAGTTAGTGTAGGATAGGGTAGGCTATAGTTCAAATAAGTATTGTGCTACACAGTTAGTCAGTTTTCTCTAAGTTTTGGTAGATGGAATAAGGCTTGGAGGTGTTTTACAGTGTCTTGATATGTTACAGTAGTATGCAAGACTGTTTCCTAAGTTTTGTCAAGTTCCTTTTGACTTTGTGCCCAATGGATAAGCTCGGGCAACTGGTCAAGATGTTTAGCAGGCAAACATTTAGCAGATGTCACCAAAAATGTTACTTGATTTTTCTTCCAACTCAATCAAGTAGAGCTGAGATTATGTTTGCAATAGAAAAGATAAAAGTTACACATTGAATTCTACTATTTTATATTCATATGCACAAGGAAATTATCAAAAGGCTGCATTATTAAATTATGCAAATGCATACAACAAAGAAGAGAGTGAACAATTTTTGCAAAAGTAGTCTTTATTGATAAACATAAATGTATGGTGTCCCACACAAGCCATGGGACTAACTATTTGAATGCAAATAAAGGAAAAGACTATACATTTGTAGATGCATGAAAGAAAGAATGCATATATAAAGAGAGGGGACCCGTCATTGCCTGAACGATGAATCCCAGTTGAGTTGCTTTGCATCTATTGTTGCCCCTCTTGCTTGTTCAGCTCCCTTTGCTCCAATGCTCTGGAAGGTTGCTCAGGTGCTTTGGAAATTCCTTCATGTGTGAGAAAGAGTCTGTTAGAGCAATGAAAGATCACCAATCAATATATATGCAAACATCCATAAACATATAGTCTAATCCTCATAAGCATCAAAATAGTTTGCATACCATAGATGTCTAGGAAAACAGAAAGGTTATCATAAACATCTATCATATCCTCTTTTTTTATCTAACATGTTTTCTCATTGTGCAGGTATAGGTGAAATTCTCACTGTTGTATTATCTATATTTGAAATTATAGCATGTGGAGTGAAATGGGCTCCCACAAGGGTTGAGCCCAGCATGCTTTCTCTCTATTTTGAAGAGGGATGAGAGTGGAAAAGCATCATATTTATCCAATTTGATAGATATACATCACCTATGGTAAGTGAGTTTGTGGACATCACTACCATAAATGATAAATGTTTAACAATTAGAAACACATTAAGAAAGATAACCACCTTATTTATGAGTGTAGAGCAGTCATACCCAAGTAGGTTGCATAGAGCAGGTGTGATGAGTATCATGCAAGATCACACTACCCAAGAAGGCTAATACCTCATCAAGATCTTTAGTAGTCAAATCAAATAGCATTGTGCAATCAAAGAGTACATAACAATGGTGCAAGAACACAAAATAAAGATAGTATTGAGCTTAGTCACAAGCCTTAAGGATTTTGATAAGATTAATAGGTTTCATTGCCAAATGATTAGACATCTTGAAGGACAGTTTACAAGATATTTTACATACCTGAGATCAGTGGAATGCTAAGATGAGGTGGCTAAATAATAGTCCCTGAGCTATGAAGCAAGTCAAAAGCTAACCATGGAAAAGAGCCAAGAGATGAGAAGTGGTCAAGGTTTGATGCAGCCACAAGATGCACAAATTCATGGTGTGGGAAACAACATTAAGAAAGGACATTCCTACAATGACCATGAACAAAAGGGTAGAGATATGAAATCTTGTAAGAGAATAGAGAACTCAAGACCATTAAGCAAAGCATAATGACAACAATTTCACAAAGCATAAAGATAATTCAATATGCTTATAACAGTCATAAATGAAGACCTTGAATTCAAAGATTGTGGTTATAACATTGTAAAAAACAAAGGTACCTAGTCAGGTATGATGGAGAGGTAGATATAAACATTGTGAACATCTAATACAATGAGGACAGTGAAATTCAAAAGATGGGACAACGTAAATGCAATTATACTTAGCATGAAATCAATGAAAAGATGACAAATGCAATGATAGTGAGTTGTAGATGATGATACAATGATACATAGTGATCAAAAAATACTCAAGTCATGTGTTCAAGGCAATGAGATCATTCAAAAAATAATGGAAATGCTTTGCTACAGCGGTATGGACTAGTATATATTAAAAGTGACAATAAAGAACATAGCACTATTGTTGTAGAAAAGATACATTGTCACCGATCTGAAGAATGGTGCATATGAATCATGAATGAAATTCATTTTTCAACGTTCTTAATGGTAAAGTGTAGTCATAAATGCAAGATCAAGAGTGGTGTTCGGCATTGAAGGAATCCAAACAAAATGAGCAGATAAACCCAATAATAGAGAGAAATGGCAGTCAAAAAGACCATAATAGCATCACGAGTTTGGAGAAATGAAACCATGGCCTACCATGAATAGCTCAAGGCATCATTTTTGAAGCAAATAATGATGCTTACCAAAATATACACAAAATCTACATAAAATGGCTCTAGATGGCTCCAGAGATCCCATAACCTCCAAATGCTAAAACATGGCAGCACTCTCAAGTTGCAGACCCGGTGAAACCCTTGATGACGACAGAGTAGGTTTTCTAGAAAGGTGCAATACAAAATGAAATGTGAAATGATGCTTTGCCCGCGGTTTTGTTCTCTAGGGTTTTTACCCTAGCTTGGCCGACATACAACTAAGGCATTTTTTCCTTTTCATTTTATTTTTTGCAAATGAAACTAATACCCCATGGGCTTGCATGCCTAATAAACTAGTATACCTTGTATGTGCTTGTGCATAGGGCTCTTTTAAGACTTATGAACTTTTGCATTTGATTTCCCCATGGGTCAATTTTTTGCATTTACTTTTAAAGGTAAAGATTTTGACTAAGTGATGCGTTACAAATCACTTAATCAAATTGCTACTTTAAATGAAAAAATGGAGTATTGTGACTTATAAATGCAATTATGAATTTGGTTGAGCCTTTATGCTTTGCAAACATCTTGGAGTTAATTGTTGCAGTTGGTCGACCAAGGGAGATAATATAGGAGTGTTTACTCACCTTTTTGGAAGGAATGAGGGTATTTAGGAATCAATTTCTTATGCCTTCATGATGGACTTGGTCAAACTTGACCTTTTCAGCATTTTGGAGCTCTTTTGGAGGGGATTTGGTTGCTACATTTTTGGATTTTTGGAAGCATACAACCAAGGAGTTTCTAGATCCTTTTTTGGTGGATTTTGGAGGGAAGTATGGATATAGTCACTTGTTGACTCATTTTACAGGGAGTTTTGATTATGCACTAGCTTGTACCTAGTGAATTTTGGAGTCCTTTTGCAGATTTTGCATACTTTGGTAACTCTTATGACATGTATACCAGTGAGTACCTTGGATATCAATGATATTGAGTATTTTTCCCTTCTCATTTTGTGATTTATTGTGTGCATCTGGTTGATTGATCAAATTACTTGTGAAGTTTATCTATTTCCTTGTAATTTTGTCTCATGTTAAGCACCTTTTTGCAGAAAAGTATGTTGTTGTAGGTTATAAGTTGTGTTAACAATGCAAACAATTTTAGTTTTGAAACCTCTTTCTTTCTAAGAGTTTAGTATTAAAGCCTCCTTATAAGTACTTATGCAAGAAACATATAGAAGTGAGTCATGTAAGCCAAATTCAGTTATTGTTAAAATTATGTATGTAATCTAAGTTTGCAAGTCCTAGTTAGTTTTGGTGCATCACCTTTGTTTCAGTTTTTAGTTTTTTTTAGGTTTGTGTACTCTTTCTTACCCTTTTCCTTGGAAAAATAGTAGAATAGTTTAGGTGATTACCATTTAGGAGCTAGCCTTATCTGGAGGTCCACTCCAAGTTTAGGTGACCCATAGCCTAGGAGTGTTCCCATGTTACTCCAAAATGTTAAGTTTTGCAACTTAGCAAGGGTGCAGTTTTGAGAGTTAACAATACAAACCCGCAAGTTAATATTTAAATGATCGGTAACCAGAGCAGAAGCTCAACGTGAGTTCATAACAAAAGTGCAAGGGCACACTTACATCTAGGGTTTTAGGAGGGTTTTTACATAAATAGAAGCCCTTATCAGTGTTCACAACAAACCCTAGCAAGGAAATACACCATTTAGAAGCTTAGGATATAGGAAAAACCAAAAGCTTATAAACTGGTGAACCAAGTGAAAATGGGATGGACTCAGAAGTTTCACTTAGAGAAAGGGCTTTTGATGTTCTCTGGTGAATGATTCTACGTACCTAAATGGAAAGACCTCAGGAGAGATCTAATAAGAGAATGTCACAACTCCGTTTGGGTAGGCCATCCTGGGCAGAGGCGAACTGTAGCTCTGCTTGAGCGAGGTCTCTTTTGGCCAAAACTCAAAGAGGATGTCAAAGAATATATGAAGACTTGCTTGATCCATCAGCAAGAAAAGTCTGTGAGCTGGTTACCAAGAGGGTTGTTGCAGCCGCTGCAGGTTCCAGTCAGACCTTGGGCAAGTCTGAGCATGGATTTTATCACCCAGTTACTTGAAGTGGATGAGTTCTCAAGCATTATGGTGGTTGTTGACTGGTTCTCCAAGCATGGAACCTTTATTTCTTGTCGGCAAGGTTGCATAGCTGAGGATGCAGCGAATTACTTCTTCAGACATGTGGTAAAGTATTGGGGAGTTCCCCTTAGCATTATTTCTGATCGTGATCCCAGGTTTACAAGCAAGTTCTGGAGTGAGCTCTTTAGGCTGATGGGTATGAATATTTTGATGTCTACCTATTATCATCCTCAGATGGATGGGCAGACAGAGTGAATCAATGTGATTCTTGAGGATTACCTGAGGCATTATATCAGTTCGGATAAAAAGAACTGGCTAATTTTGCTGGACGTAGCCCAGTTTAGTTATAATTTGTAGAAGTCGGGTTCAAGTCAGTTTTCTCCTTTTCAGTTGGATATTGGACAGCAGCCCTTGACCCTGCACACAATGTTGAGTGCATACCATGGAGCTGGTAGCACAGATGCAAATGACTATTTAAAGGAGTTTAATGAGAGAGTAGACCTTGTGAGGTACTACTTAACCAAGGCTAGCGATAGAATGAAGAAAGGTGCAGATACCAAGCGAAGGGAAGTTGAGTTTCAGGTGGGCGACAAAGTATTGCTACGGATGGATCCTCAATAATTTAGGCCGCAAAAGGGTATGATCCACGCCCTGCTTCGTCGATATGATGGTCCGTTTAGTGTCATTGGGCGAGTTGGAAAGGTTGCATACAAGTTGAAGCTACCTTTGCACATGAAGGTGCATCTGGTTTTTCATGTGAGTCAGTTGAGACCCCATCATGCCGATGAGGATGATCTCCTGCGTAATGTTCTGACCCGGGGTCCTGCCAATGTAATTGACAGAGCAGAACATGAAGTCGAAGAGGTCATCGACATGAGAGAGCGTGGAATTGGCCGACACAAGTTGCAAGAGTTCCTTGTGGTCTAGAAGAACAGGTCGCGCCAAGATGCCACCTAGGAGCGAGGTGAGGTGTTATGGCAAGCTGAGGAGAAAGTGGTAGAGTTCCTCGAGAGGTTCTCTACCCCAACAAAGAAGTAATTTGTGTAGCAGTGCTCCCACATGGATGTGGAGGTCGTGTCAGTGTCGAGGGCATCGCCTATTTTAAGTGGGGGAGAATGTTGCACATTTTGAGTGCTAGAGCTGAGCTAGTCGAGTTGGTTTCAAAGTCGCAGTGTTGGCATGCCGACCTGAGCTCAAATCCGATCTAAGTCGAAGTTAGTATGCAAAGTGGGGCTGAGCATTTTGATGTCAGTGGACTAAGCCAGGTTGGGTGGCGTTGATTGCGGATGATCGAGTTGTGCGGCGTTGTTTTCGGCTGAGTGTTGCGTTGCGAGTTCCTGATTGGTTAGCATTGTTTGGACCGAATTATGATCCGTAGAATCAAATGGGTATCATTTCATTGGTTGGCTGGATGTGATCTGTGCGATGCAAATGGGTATTATTTGATTGGTTGCACTGAGTCCCTACCTCGATCCCAGAAATCTATAAGAAGGGGTGTTGAGTCGAATACGACAAGAAATGGAATTCATTGTCTTGTTTTTCTGTAGAGTAGCATTGCATAAGTCCGAATTGATTGTAATTGAGTAGGAGTTTGATTTCCTTATAGTGCTTGAAACCCTAAGACCTATGAGTCTTAATGAGGGTTTGTACATTGTGTACATTGTTGCATTGTAGTATTGTGTATTGAATTGGAGCTTACATTGGTGCTCGAGGCGAGCTGGGTTTTTGGAGCATTCTGCGTGACGATCTCATCTGAGTTCAGAGAGCAGACCCTTTTGTCCCGTGGGAATCTTTGTAAGTGTTATTCTTTGCTCAAACATTATTGGCTAAGTCTGATCTAAGTTGGTTTTGCTTTGTGAATTCTATACAGTTGTTGTAGAGGAATAAACTGGAAAAGCTTTTGTCCCAATTTTGTGCGTTGAATTCTATGGATGCAATTTTGTAATTACTTTCATTATCTGCTCGAATTCTTGTATGTATTTTTGTTGTTCCACTAACATTGCAAAGTAAGCTAATGAACATACACACAAAGAAAACAAATGAAAGTAAAATAAGGAATAAACAAATGGAAATTATATAAAATTATAAAAAATAATGGAACTAATACAAGGGCCACCAATATGTGAAACCCAAATCAAATTGATACCCAACCTTAGAGATACACATGCAAAGACTCTTTGCAACTACAATGAAACTCTAATATCTATCTAAAACCTAATTATTTATCTCATTTAGTCGTCCACCACCTAGACAATGCATTCAAATGACCAAAAATTATCATCATATAGCATATGCCACTTGTAATGCCACATATTATAGAAATTAGTTGCTAAAATAAAAGATCATGATTAAAATGGTAGCTCAACCAATAGGGTTCCATCTAATAAAGAATAATTTGGCCATTCTTTAATAAATTTGAACTGGCATTCATCTTACTCTAGAATTGACATGCTAACCTAGAAGATTTAATTGTACCATATAATTGAAGCATTATAACAAAATGACCCAACTCCCTAACATCTAACATTAAATAATCACTGTGAAGTGCACATGTAGGAAATGAGTTATGAAAAGGATTAATGGTGGATCTTCTAAACAAAAGAACTTACCCTTGGTAGAATGCATTGTGACACACTAATAGGCAATATAATGTGTCAGACACCAAAAGATACTCAACACAACATGGAACATGCAATTAAGCTTTAAACACATAAAAAACTACCACAACATAGGGTGCACACACAAGATAAGCTCCCAAATAGAAAGCTAAATATTTATGTTTGAATAATGCAAAATTGTGCCAACCAAAGATGATCCTACATCAACATGAACGGGTGATAATACTCAAAACAAAACACAAAGGTAGATAAATATACAAGTGAAAAAATGCTTGCACAAGCAATACATATGGTTTTAGTTCAAAATTTGAAATAACAATCAACATAGCAACATGTTTCAAATCATTTGAAATCCTTAGAGATATTTTATAAATACTTGTTGAGATTTAAGTCGACACCAATAAAACTATTATTTTGATCTTCTCATGCCAAAACCAAAGAAAAAATGTTTCATATTGAGGGAAACCTACTTGATATAGTCACAAAATACAAATACTTGGTGCTTGATTTCACTAAAAAGTGTCATTGGGAAACTTGCATAATGAAGAGAATTCAAGGTGAGGGAGAGAACTATAATCTCTACAAAATAGGTACAAAAATGCTAACTTGTGGGACTAGAAAATGACTAGGGTCTTGTTTGGGTTGGTAGCAATGTTTTTAGTGCTTTACAAATGTGACATTTAGGCCAGTAGTATGTTGAGTGTAATATTGAGATAAATTGAAAGAATTCAAATATACTTAATCACAAGCAACTTCAAGATTAAAGTGTCAATCCAATATAAAATAGTACTAGTAGAAATAAGTATATTTCCAATCTAGAAACAATAGTATTGATTTGATTTCTAGGCTACATAAAGAAAATAGAGAACATGGTTTTTGGTGGCTTTCTCCTCATCTACCTGTGGTGCCAAATTTAAACTAGAGATGACATTTGCACTCACCCATTTTTATGTGGTAGTGTTGCTTCCACACCATATGGTTGAATGTTTTGGATACAAAATTGGCCCACTTTGTTTAGTGTATTCTTTTCCAAGGCCTTCCCGTGGGCTTTGAACTTTCTCATTTGGGTGTTTGTGATCCTTATTGTCCTTTTTGTGGGCAGTCAAAGTATTTTAAGAATCTCTTTTGGTTTCATCTTAGAACTAGAAGTTTTGGACTTGGATTCATGATTCTTCAAGCCCTTCAGGGTAGAGCCTTTATCCTAGCGTATGATTCTTCTGGGGGGTTGGCCTTGTATCCCTCACAAATTCAACCAGCTCTAGCATGCTTTCAGGGTGGACATTCTCTTCAGCATATGAAAAGATAGAAATCCTACAATTTTTCTACTTGCTTTGTTGATTATCATATCTCGTTTTATTCTAAAGCTATTATTTGTTCTAATGTGTTACTACAAATCCATGTGCAAGCTAATAAAGTTACACTAGAAGTGGCTCATCTTTGGGTGCTTCTTGACCACTAGGGAAATGCCCCTTGTGTTGCAGCCAAATTTCCCATATCTCCCTCCTCCTCTCGAGGCCGCTCACCTCCTTGTGAGTGTCGATAGGGATGGAGTTTTTTTGTTCATTCCAATTGTGTTGCTTGCTTGCAAGCTTCTCCTCCACCTGCTACAAGAGATCATAGATAACAAGGATGGTTGTGCCCTACTCGTTAATGCTCTACCTCTTTGCCTCCCACAAGGGGGACTTTTGGGTTGCCTATTGATGAAGTCTCTAATTAGCTTGATTCCAACAAGTTTCCTAAGTTAGCTCTTGCTATTTCGCCAACCCGTGAAGAAGAAGATAAAGATAGCAATGGTTAGGACCCTCTCGTGGATACTTCGGACTTTGCTAATGTATGGGGTAAACCAAGTGATTAAAATCCTCCTCCACCCCCCCTTTATTACTACTATTATCGCTTAGAGGCTTTTATTTTTATGTTTTATGATCCGAACGTACGCCACATATGGACTTTAGGGGTGTGATTTTATATCCACCCACATTTTTTTGTGAATGTGTAGTATTATTCTTATATGAATGATAATGCTAACACTTATTCATTAAATAAAACGTGGAGGAGGTTGGATGGTCAAAAGTAGCAATGAAAAAGGACATGGATGAAACAAAACAAATTATAGATTAATAAGTGGGGTATCAAACTACAAGAATATTTAAGCATCAATCAAGAGATTAAAAATTATGTGAGTGAAAAATTAAAATTAAGTGTGTGGACAAAGCAACTTGGAATGAAAAAGTAATAATCTATGATCAAGTTCAATCCCACTTATTAAGATCACTGAAAAACCTACATAGAGACAAAAATCAAATGAAAAAAGAAAAGACTCATAGCCCACTCAAAGACTTATTCACACCAGCTTAAATTTGAGACAAATATGTGAAAGGGCCCAAAAAAAAGTTGAAAAAAAGAATATTTAATTTTTAAAAGTTTATAACAAAATGTCAAAATACATATAAAGACATTCCAAATAAACACCATAATACAAGACTTGTCTACCAATTTCTGAAAAGAAACCCTTTTTAAAAAGCACAAAACTTCAGTAAAATAAAACTTCATAAACAGAAAAATCACAGAGATTCCAACAAAAGCCACGCTAGGTACTCTATACTCACTATTTTTTTCAAGCAGCATCTTGGGAAGTCATTGTCATCTCTATTATTCCTATAGCAGGGTGACAACATCTCTGTTGAGATTACAACCACCCTCGGAGTCGTCAAAAATGTACACCCCACGTCCCTATCCCCTGTTTCTTACTTTTACACAAAAAAACAACGGCTAGTAGTGAATCGATAAATCAGACGACCTTGGTATGCGTGTCATTGTGGGGGCAACTCTAGGAAAATAATGGAGAGCTTAGGGACGTACCTGTTTTAATTTACAGTGGATCCTCATCAGAATTTAATGGCGAGTTTAGGACCCCAACGAGTAATCTCAATAATTAAATCACTAAGGTCCAACCCCTTAGCCAATGCTCCAATTCCTTGGATTACAAGTCATGGGAATGCACGGAATAGAGGGACCCTCCCCATCATCAATACTTTTGTTTTCGCTTTGGGCAGAATCTCAGAAAAATTAATAATGGGATAAATGCATTTGGATTTGAGAAAGTAAACCAATGTACAGAGTCATGAGAGCCCTGCCTCTATTCATTCGCCCATTTCTCTTTATTTGTACAGTGGGCTTTCACATCAGTATTAGCTGGCTGAGGCTGTTTTGCATATCAATCCTCTGCGCTGGATGGGCATTGGCCCATCTCATTCCATTCCCGTGAATATCTTCAGTCGAGGAGGGGGAGCGGTGGACCAGCTGCCCCTATTTATACCCACGCCTTCAGTCCTGTGATACAGCAAAGAAAGAATTTGTTCTTGAGAGCTCACAAGCATGAAGACGGGTTTGGTGGTGTTGTCCTTGTTGGTTTTGAGCTCTGTGAGCTCTGTGAGTTGTAATGATGAGGATGGGTCTGCCAAGGTGTTTGATGACAATTTTAAGGTAATGTGGGCAGAGGACCACGTTAGGACCTCTGAAAATGGTCATGTATGGCACCTCACTCTGGATCAGATATCAGGTTGGTTACTTTGATTTACATGTCATTTCTTTGTTGTATGTTGTAGATGAGGTGTAAAATTGTTATTAAGTTCGTAAAAATTTTGATATTTCAATAAGTGCTAAATATATATCTGTGTGCAGGATCTGGGTTCCAGTCGAAACATAAATACAGGTTTGGATGGTTCAGCATGAAGCTTAAGCTTGTGCCAGGGGACTCTGCAGGCGTGGTTACTGCTTACTATGTAAGTTTGTAGCATTCCAATTCAGGAAAAGCTCTAATCAGATTGCTTTCATTGGTTAAGAAATATAATAAGAAGTGAATTAGTTTATAGATTCAATTGTATCAAATTTATTTTGCATCAACCATCATCAAGATAATAGAGAGCTTGACACAATTGAATCAAACTAATTTGTTCAATGTTATGGACTCTGTAAATATGACAATATGATGTATTTAAATATAATATGGTGTGTGGATGTGGATATGATATGGGTGTTTACTGTGTGTTCTGTGTACAGATGTCTTCTAACAATGACATGAACAGAGACGAGCTGGATTTTGAATTCCTGGGCAATAGAAGTGGACAGCCATATGCTCTTCAGACCAACATCTATGCCAAAGGTGTGGGTGGGAGAGAGCAGAGGCATATTCTCTGGTTTGATCCCACTGAGGAATTTCACACCTATTCCATCCTCTGGAACTCTCATCAGATAGTGTATGTCTCACAATTCTTTGAGTTACTGGTCATTCAATGA
Organism: Sequoia sempervirens; assembly: GCA_007258455.2. Lineage (NCBI taxonomy): Eukaryota > Viridiplantae > Streptophyta > Pinopsida > Cupressales > Cupressaceae > Sequoia > Sequoia sempervirens. Next base: position 119,461 of record VDFB02267656.1, on the reverse strand, counting down.
TTTTAATGTGACTTCATGTCTGAAATTGTTAAGCTTTTGCAGGTTTTTTGTGGACCAGATTCCAGTGAGAGTGCACAGGCACACCAAGGCTACTACCCATGTGTTTCCAAGGGAGCAGGGGATGTACATGTTTTCAAGCATTTGGAACGCAGATAACTGGGCCACCAGAGGTGGATTGGAAAAGACAAACTGGGCAGCAGCTCCTTTTGTTTCTTCTTACAAGAAATTCCATGCTCTGGGCTGCAAATGGGAGGATTCATTCCCGGCCTGTATTGCTACCAGTAGTGAGAAATGGTGGGATGAGCCAGTTGCATGGAGTTTGAATGAGAAGCAGAAGGAAGATTACAGATGGGTGAAGAGCAAATACATGGTATATGATTACTGCTCTGATAAATCTCGCTTCTCCACACAACCTGTTGAGTGCTCTATTCCTCCCTGGGAATAACTTCACCTCATCTATCTTCTGCTGAGATGTATATGCCGTGGAAGTCTTTAGTATTGCAAAAGTAGGCCAATGCAAATCTTAGCTGTGTACATGCTGTCCTTGGTTTGAATGGTTGGTTTATGTAGTAATTTTATTTCGTAGCCTTCATCTGCTGCTTGTAAGTTGCATATATTGTTAAAATCGAACTTTTATGTGTTTTATGTGTTATTATTAGAAATAAACGTGTGCCACAATTTTTTTATTATACATATATTACTAACTATATAATTATAACGAATGATGTTATCTTATCAATTGTCCATAAAGAGATCTTAGTTTTATGGTAAATTAAAGTGTTTTAAAGGTAATAATTAATTTATAAGTAGGACAAATAATTAGTTCAGGATACTAATATGTTTTTATTTTATTTTTAAAATGTGATTTTGATTTATGGATTTATTTGTCATAATTTTAAATTAGATTTATGGGTGTGGATTTGAAATAAGTCACTTTTGTAATCGTGACTTTCGTAATTGTGACAGTCATTTTTGTAATTGTGAAAGTCACTTTTGTAATCGTGAAAGTCACTTTCGTGTGATCGTGAAAGTTACTTCCATAATTGTGAAAATCACTTTCGTGTCATGAATTTACACCCTTGTATTTGCAAAATTTTAAAATTAAAATTATCATCTTACCAACTTTTTCACTACTCAATATGAGCATACATTATGTTTATTTATATGCATGGTTATAGTATTCAAGGGAATCCACTTATTCATTTCAAATAACCTAAGGCATTCTTAGTCAAGAGTTTGATTGATTTGTAAGGAGGGTAAAAAGAATCTAGAGCATTATCAAAGAATTACATTAGCATACGTTCTCTCATATCTCTTCAAATCTATAAAATTAGTAGGGATTTGATCAAAGAGAACCTAACCACATATTCCCCTAACCTACACACATTTAGATAAATAGAAATTTAGGCAAAGTGAATTCTAAAGGTCACTATGTTTGCTTGATCAAATATGTGGGGATTGGATCAAAACTATGCACTAGATTTGCAATGCCACTATGATTTGAACTAGATCTTTGTTCAATTGACCCTAAAATTCTAGAGTGTTGGCAAATCATTTCTTAGCATATCTATCACAACACATCTTCATCATAAGATTTGGAGCATTTATTATTTTTCATCATAAATTGTTTAATCTAGATTAATTATTAAACTTAAATTATTACATTTAATTAATTAATTTAGATTATTATAGGTAGAGGTATTTTTCACTCAACTTATAAAAGTGTAAGGATAAAAAATACACCATACAAAATATCTAGATGCTTAATGAATAAATGAATATATAAGGAGTTAAGTATGCAAGAAGACTTGTGTAAGTTAATAGAGATTGAAAGTAAATATGTTGAAATATAAATAATAAGGTTAGGGTTGTGTACCTTGAAATGTGAATTTAGCTAATGATATGACATAGAGACCTAAAAACTAAAACATGAAATTGGATTCTTGATTAGAAGGTTGCAATGAAAAGAATCTAAGACATAATTGTGATAACAATCTTTTCTCAATCCTATTTTGAGCAAATTTGACTTGTGGTAACTACAATACATGTTTATTAATTTTTGTATTAGCGTTTCTCCCATAGTCATTTGCGGACAAGGATCTCATGGAAAATAGGTAGATGAGAACAAGTTCCTAAGTTCATAGACAAGTGAGGAAGAAATCAAGTGACTAAAGTGTTCAAGCATGACTACATATTTATATTTCACATTTCAAGGTACACAACCCTAACCTTATTATTTATATTTCAACATATTTACTTTCAATCTCTCTTGATTTTAGTTGATCAATAGCTAAGAAGCTCCCAAAAAAAAAGGGATTTCATACATCAATAATCTTATTTTGAGTAACCACATGAGAAGCTTTGAAAAAGACCATCTTCCTTTCTTTTCTACACCTAAGACTCAAAGAAACTAAAATGTAGACTACTACTACCATTAAAAAGTGATGCAAAACAAAAACTAATTTGATGTCTAACATACCCTCTATTGATTGGTTCAAGGAAAAGGGATGGGAGGATAACAATTTAATAAAGAGACAAGGTTCAAGAAAGTAAATCAAAAGGAGTGGGCAAAGAAGAACCAAAGAGGGGTGACTTGTTAACTTTCTCCATAGCATGCAACCAATCCTCTTTCTCAAACAAGTAGATATTGGTGGTGAGGTTGTCTCAACTTACTCTCTATGGTTTCACCTATGATAGAATAGTGTTAACAAGCATCTATGGCTAGTATATATTCAATGCACACAAGCAATCCACTTCAGTTTGAGGGCTATAAGCAAATAAATACACACTTTCCCATGAAAATGAACCAAGGGCACTCTCTCAGATGAGCTATAGAGAAATATAGAGTGCTAAAATACATTCACATTTATTGTTGGCTAACAAACCATGATCAATTCAACCAAAATTTGAGTCCATATTAAATATATTAAAATAAATATTTACAAGATGGTGGAGCCCTTATTTTTACAATTGCAAGAGTCTTTGCGCAATCACATTAAAGGATCCTTGGGTCTTTCAAAAGAATGAAGAACGAGAAAACAAAATAAGGGACACATGTAAAAAGGCCACATCTTTAGGATGATCTTTGACTAATACTAGATCGACGAATGAGAGGTACCATGTGTAGGAAATTAAGAGTTCTAGCTATGGGAAATTAAGAATTTTAGTTGTGGATAGAACCATGATGGTTTCCTTGACATGCAAATGCCACCTATTACTTATTAGAACATGGATCTCATGTAATTTGATGAAGGATTGAATCATAGCTAATCACTACAAATTATGAGAGATGGCTCATGGTCAACAACCATCAAGGCAAGTGGGGGGCGCGCTTGATATAAGGAGGAGAGGGTCATACAAAATTAGTAACAATTTGACCAACTAATCAAATATAGTTGGGTAGAGAAAATAATCTAGAGTTCTTGTGTAAATATTGTTAAAGAGACGAGTCTAATTAGATTGACAATAAGCAAGATCAAGAAGCTCTAAACCATTGTATGTTACTTTGGATAAACTATTGGCACAATTTAAATACACCAACATGGAAGGGGCTCGTGAAAATTCCAAAAGGGTTTTGTTATGAGGGGAATGTAATATCATGGATGTGTGATGCAAAAAAGTCACATCATTTGATTTTACTAATAAATTGATAATTGGTGTAACTGGAAGGGTTCATCGAGAGAAATTTAAAGAAGAAACTTTGAAAGGGAAGGAGCTAAGTGGAGATACATAGGACCTATGACAACATCATTCCACAAGGAGTTATTCCTACATCATTGAATTGATGATGGATATCTTGCTAGGAATTTTGTCTTGTGAAGTAATTTTTTAGGAGAATATAGTATGAAGCTAATCAAAACAAAGAGGTGGGACCCACATGAATAAGTGTAAACAAAAATTTTGGGAACCTTATTGGACACTTACCCTTCTAGGATATTTCACCTAAAAGGGAAGGAATAGGGTTAAAAAACAATTGTTTACACTCAAAGATTTATGTAATGAGGGATGAAATGTGTCTGATTAAGATATCCTAAGTGCAATAATCTGAAAATGGAGTGATATTATAATGCAAAACTATGAAAATGCAAAATGTTGGAAAACACAATGTGATATGCAGAAATGAACTAAATGACCTAGAAATGCAATCAAATGATGAAATGACATAACAGAAAGGAAGAGGTGTGCCTAGAATTAGAAGTCTGATGCTAGAATATTCTGGAATTATGGAAATTTGACTAAAATGTTGACCGAGACACTTAGGCCAGTTGGGGCGACTTAGTCCTAGTTTCGGGAAACTTTGTCGGAACAAGAATCTGCCAAATGGGTATCCAAAAATGTCAAAATCGGATTTCAGGCCCATAAGCAAGACTAATTCACCACTAGTGGTGACTTAGTCCTCCTACAAATCTCGGGGAATTCTGGACAAAATCTAGAAGTCTTTGATCTATACTCTCTTTCCTAACAGGTGGTTGTACTTGATTTTGCAAAAAATGGGGCAAAAAATCTTCTCCAAGCATAAATTAGGGTTGTCTTGACTAGGTTGACTTTGTGCACTTTTTGATCACTTTTCAACACCTATTTCTTGACAAATCTGCATACAAAAGTCACATGCAAAAGGGTCAAAATGGTTGAGGGTTAGAGAATAAGGGTTTGCCTTGGTCAAACCCCACTTTGGTAATCAAACCCTAAACAATGAAATGACATAAAAAGAGAGTGATAAATAGATAACATGCAAGTGCAAATGTCATAAACTTACCACACCATGAATGCTCAAAATCTGAAGATGTGTAATGAAGACCTCCAATAGCTTGACTCAATAATGCTTGATTTGCTTGAATGCTTTGATGAATGCTTGAATGCTTGTGAATTAGGAGAGTGTAGGAGGAGATGTAAAATGAGGTGAAAAACCCTTATTTATACCTGATTTTATCAAAATTTCTCGAAAGTAACACATCACAGGCCAACCTCAAGGGTTAGAGGACAAAATCCCGCTAGAAATTTAAAATTATTCTGAGTTTTGTGCCAAAAAGGACTAAGTCGCCCCTATTGGCAACTTATTCCCACTTAAGAAAATCAAGTGGGTGTCAAGAATTTAGGGACATTAAAACTTGTCCAATGGGAATATCCTTAACAACACACTTGAAAATGGTCAAAAAATGTTTTAAGGGGTCATTTAGACATGAGAAAGGGTTGAATTAGTGAAATTAAGCCTAGAAAAGTGTGAAATCTTGTTACAAGACTTTACAACACTTCAAAATAGGACTTAATTAGTGATGAAAAGGTGATTTTTAGGTGAATTGTAATGAATAGAGTCTAGAAAAGTGTAGAAATGTTTTACAACACTTCACAAAACCTTCACAAGACATCATAATTTGAATGTTTGGAACCTAATGTGAATGTTTTGACCACATTACAACATTATACTCAAGCAAAAATCAAGCCAAATCCCATTAGAAAGACTCTTGAGTGAGCACAAAAATGTCAACTATACATTTTTTGGTGACACAATAAGAAATTCATGGATGATGAATTTCTAGATTGATGATGAATATAAAATTGGTGCTTATTAAAAAGGGGTAAGCACCTAGATAATTTTTATAATAATGAGGGGTCATAAATGACAGCAAGATGATAGGAACTAAGAGGGGCTCATGCAAACACCATTACATCCATGACTATTAATTTGATCCATGTAATTTATCTTGGAAGGAGATCCAAGAATTGAAGAGGATGCATCTTAGAGACCTAAGGGTTTAGAGAAGATAACTAAAAAGATAATCCAATGGATTCATCTATAGTAGCTTGAATGGCTCAAAGGGACTATGTGTGAAACACACTACAGTTTGAAGTAAGGAAAAATGGGGATAGTGCTAAGGAGCACCATGGGACTTTCTATGCAAGGGTTGAATTTTATTACTTCCTTGTGTCTTAGTTAATCTATTGGATTTAGAGATGGTGTTCGCGTGCTCTACAAGCTGAGCTAGGGTGACTGTGCCCTAGCTCATTCTATGTGTGTTGCTCGCTTCTGCGTTGTGGGGGGGGTTTTTTGAAGCTATCGGGGTTGTGGTGGTGGGGTTTTTTCTTTTTTGGAGGCCTTCTTGCTGCCGTTTGGGTGGCTTGTGGGTGGAAGGGTTTTGATCCTTCTCTTGGGGTCTTTTCTTTTTTTCCATTTCTTGCAAAAGTGTCCTAGGGGTTTGCATGCCTGCTAGGGATCTTGTTTTTTGCTATGTCGGGTGGGGAAACATCTGGGGCTAGCCCCAAATTGGCTTTCCGATTAGCATTTGGTTCGAAGCCTCCGGCGCATGGAGTGAATGTTTTTGATAATACGCTATTTTCTTCAAAGATGGAGATGAATGATCTAGGATCGGTTAGTGGTTCCTGAATAACGAAGATTAATGGGTGTTTGGAAAGATGCAAAGAGCGACCAAAGTTGATTATCCCGATGGAAATGCTTGCAGATGATATTGAATACTATTCAGTGCACTCTTTTTATTGCAAGTTCATGGGTTTGAGAGTCTTGCTACAATTTTCAGAATCCTGGGCTTAGTGGACTTGGATGCCAGAAGGGGAGATGGAGATTAGGCTCCTTGTGAACAACTTTTTTATGGTCTCTTTTGATTGCATGGCAGATCGGAATAAGGTTTTCGAGGGTGGCCCCTATTTTTATAACCAAGTGGGTTTGTTTATCAAGCCATGGCATGTTGGCTTCAACCTGACTGAGGCAATACCGAGTTGGATCCTAGTTTGGGTTCGATTGTTGTGGTTTCCAATTGAGTGTTGGCGGGATGACGTGTTGCATTTGGTGGCTTCAATGCTCGGTAAACCTATTGGGTCTTCACAACAAACACAGTATAAAAAGGTAATGACTTTTGCTCGTATCTGTGTAGAAATTGATTTAAGCAAGCCGCTGCCAGATTCTATTGAAGTGAGTGCTGAATCATATACTTGGGTACATCAGCTAGATTATGAAACCCTACCTTTTCGGTGTCGTCTTTGTCATGAATATGGTCACTTGCAGCGTAGGTTCCCTAGGGCTAAGCCTGTGGTGCCCCAACCTTCTCAGCCTTCTCGTAATCCACCTAGGACTGATAATGGTAAGGAGCCTATTCTGAGTGATGGTAATGGAGATGATGGTTATGTCCCTGTCAAGGCTCGCAATAGGAATCGAGGCCAGAAGCGGACCTTGAGGGAGAGGCAAGATGATGAAACTTTTAATAGGTTTGAGGTGTTGGATGATCTCAGCCAGGAGGAAGTGAATCTGGGGTTGCTGAACTTGGATCAGGGAACTTTGGGTAAAAGACAGGATGGGCCACCATTGGAGGCCATGCAGGTTGTGCAGGAGATTGGGGTTGGGCAGATGGATACGGATCAACAATTGATTGTCCAGACTGAACAAGAATCTTCTTTTGGAGCATTGAAGAGTGGTGGAGGTGGTTCCCCATTGCCCTGAAAGGAGGCAAGGATGTGGGGAAGAGCTCTTTTGCCTCCTCTCGTTTGGGTATTCAGCAAAATGAACTGAAGCAAGGGGTTGGTGACAAGACTTCCAAGCTGGGAAGGAAAAAGGGTATGGAGAAGATTAAATTAACTGGCGAAACTTTGGTGGAGTCAGGATCAGTCAAGACTCTAGATTCACATTTTTCATGCCCCTAGAAATGATTGTTCTCTCATGGAATGTAAGGGGCTTGAACAGTGGCCCTCGACAAAAAGTTGTTCGTGATTTGGTTAGGAATCATTCTCTGGATGTTCTTTTTCTTCAGGAGACTAAATTATCTGTAGATAATATGTTGGCCATGGCTCCTAAGTTGTGGAAATATGGTGAATGCCAGTGTGTGGGGGCTCTTGGTGCTTCCGGAGGGGTGGCTTGCTTTTGGAACCCTCAGAAGATTTTCCCTCTCTGGTGGATGTCCTCTAGATCCTCTATATCCCTAGTCGCCTCTTGGTATGAGACTGGTGAGTGTATTCTCCTCTCTAATGTGTATGCTCCTATTGAGTTTCTGGGTAAACAACTTCTATGGTCCCATCTTCATTTTGTTCGTAGCTTAGCTCCTTACCATCTGTGGGTTATGGCTGGCGATTTTAATGCTATTGTGGAGTTGTCTGAGAAAAGAGGTGGAATTCCTAGGTTGGAGCCTTCTACTCTGTTATTCAGAGATAGCATTTCTGAATTAAATCTTATTGATGTTCTGCCAAGTAATGGTCGCTTCACTTGGAATAATAGGAGAATTGGTGAGAGTTGTGTTGCTGAGAGGCTGGATCGATTCTTGGTTTCCTGTTATTGGGTTGGAGACTTATGGTCCACTCGATCTGAAATTCTTGATTGGAGAGGTTCTGATCATTAGCCTATTAAGCTTAGTATTATCTCTGCTCGGGGGCCTCGTTCTCCCTCATTCAAGTTCCAGCTTATGTGGTTACGGGATCCTACTCTTTATGAACATGTGGCTGAGTGGTGGTGGATTGGTAGACCAACTTTTGGTATGGCAATGTACACATTCTCCAAGCTTCTTCAGTTTGTCAAATATCAGCTTAAAAGGTGGAATCGGCGATGTTTTGGTAATATCTTTCATGCTAAGGTTGCTGCCCAGGAGGAGTTGAATAATATTACGCGGTTGATTCGTGAGAATGGGGCCTCTGAGGATCTTCTAAGGGAGGAGGCTAAGATTTTGAAAGTGGTTAAGGAATTTGAATTGCGGGAAGAAATCTATTGGAAGCAAAAGGCCCGGGTTGAATGGTTACAGGAAGGTGATAAAAACACTGCCTTCTTCTTCAATTCTATGAAGGACAGGAGGCATGATAATTTCATTCCTATTCTGGTGAATGATAGGGGTGAACGTCTTGCCTCGTTTCAGGAAATCTCTGCTGAGGCATCTTAGTATTTTGCTACTTTATTTAGGGAGGATTCACGCGGGGGCTCTGTTGAGGAAGCACAGGTTCTTTCTTCTATTCCTCAATTGGTCTCCAGGGAGGCAAATGAGTATCTGATGAAAGATATCTCTCTTGATGAGTTGGAGGGGATTGTGTTTCAGATGAATAAGGGTAAAGCTCCTGGTCCCGATGGTTTCCCGATTGAATTTTTTCAGGAATTCTGGGATATCATAAAGTTGGATCTTCTGGCGGTTGTCCTTGAGTCCCAGAGGAATAAACAGATGCTTCGTGCTCTGAATTCCACCTCCCTTGCTCTCATACCCAAGTGTGAAGGGGCTGATAGGTTATCTCAGTTTCGGCCTATCTCTCTTTGCAATGTGGCTTATAAAATCATTTCAAAGTTATTGGCTGAGAGATTGAAGAAGTGTCTTAAAGTGCTAATTTTGGAGGAACAGAGTGGATTTGTGGCGGGTCAACAGATTCTTGACGAGGTTTTCATTGCTACGAAGACCATCCACTCCATGGATAACTCCCATGAGAAGGCTATGTTCATTAAGTTGGATATGGCTAAGGCTTATGACAGGGTTAGATGGTCTTTTTTGTAGAAGATCCTTATTTCTTTTGGTTTTGGTGAGGAGTGGATCCAATGGGTCATGAGTTGTATCACGTCTGTTTCCTTCTCAGTTTTGATAAATGGAGATCATTCTGAACTTTTTGGTGCCTCAAGGGGTTTGCGCCAAGGGGATCCTCTTTCTCTATATCTTTTCCTGCTTCTTGTGGAAGGCCTTGGACATTTGTTGAAAAGAAGGGTGGAGCTTGGCATCATTCAGGGTTGGCGATGGGGTGGAGACTTGCCTCCACAATCTCATTTGCAGTTTGTTGATGATACTGCCCTGATGGGGATGGCTACTGTTAGGGAAGCTACTAACTTGAGGCAGGTGTTGGACATATATCTTGTTGCTTCAGGAAAATTGATTAATGAGGAGAAGTCTTCCATATTCTTCTTCAATACGCCGACCCCCATACAGAGAAGAATTGCTAATATCTTGAGGTTTCAGATAGGGGTTCTCCCTTTGACGTATCTGGGTTTCCCAATTTTTGTTCACCATCTTCCCAAGGGTTCTTGGCAGAATATTATTGATAAGCTTCGTGCAAAAGTTAATCATTGGACCCACAGATGGTTGTCTTTTGCTGGGCGGGTTCAACTTCTCAAGTCGGTGGTGCAGGCTCTCCCTCCCTACAGATGTATGCTTCAGGTGGCTCCGATGGGTTTTCTAAGGGAGTTGGATTCTCTTGAAAGGTATTTCTTATGGGCAGGAAGTTTGTCATCTTCCAAGTGGAGCCTGGTCAGGTGGGATGTTGTGTGCAGCCCAAAGCAATTTGGTGATCTTGGTCTTCGACAATCTGCGTTATCCGGAGTGGCTATGGCTACTAAGCTATTTTGGAGATGGTGTGTGGAATAGGATCAGCCGTGGGCCAGGATATTATCTCATAAGTATTTCCTGGGGATTCCACGGTAGGATCTCCCTCGTTACCCTCTTGAGGGGAAAGGTTCAGTGATTTGGAATACTCTTCAGAAGGGTGCAAAGCTTATCAAGGAAGGTTTATTTTGGATTTGTAGACGGGGAACTGAAGCTCTCTTCTGGTCAAATTCTTGGGATGGATTCCCTCCACTTACTTCTTAGTTCCCCAACCTACTTCCTTTGTGCCAAATATTTCTTGAGGCTGGCTGGGCTAGGGTGAGTGACTTCAAGTCTGTTGCTTCTTTTGGTCAGTTGGAGGTAGCTCATTGGAAGGATCCCGCAGAGTGGCCAAATTTGGGACTTGTGGAAGAAAGTGTTGAGCTTCACAAGATTCTTCATAGTAGGAGTTGTAGTTCTCTTCTGGAAGAGGATATTCTTGCTTGGACGCATAATCCTAAGGGGGTTTACTTTGTTGCTTCTGGTTATCAGGTGTTATTGGCTCATAAGCTAACTGGGGCAGAGGTTCATTGGTGGAAAAGGGTGTGGAATAAACTCTCGTGGCCTAAATGCAACTGCTTTGTTTGGACTTTGGCTTGGAATAGGTGCTTGACCTGGGATAACATTCGTAAAAGGGGATTTCAAGGACCTTCAATTTGTGTTTTGTGTGGGGGAGCGGAAGAGGATTCTTCGCATTTGTTCTTTTGGTGCCCCTTTGTTGTGCAGCTTTGGCATTGGTGGTGGGAGGTGTGGAAGCTTCCTTGTATTCATGCATGCTCTTTGGTTGAATTCTAGGATGGTATGGGAAGACCTCCTTCTATGGCTTCCTTTTTGCATGAAGTTTGGTTCGTGGGCCCTACCTTTCTGCTTTGGCAGATTTGGCTGGAGTGGAACTGCCGAATTTTTCGTGATCAAAAGTTGGTGGGTCGGAAAGTTTGGATGTGTATGCTAGGAATGGTGCAGGAGTCAGTTTTAGCTAAATGTGATGTGGTTTTCCCCTTGGAGAGAGGTGATGTTGAGTTGATGGCTAGACTGGGTCTTCAAGAAATTCATTCATCTTTTGTCAGTTCCAGGAATTGTAGGCATGGGAAAAAGAGGGTTCAACAGGTTGGAAGGTGGTTACCTCCTCCCAATGGATTTTTAAAGATCAATACTGATGGTTCTTCTAGGGGAAATCTTGGGCCTGCTGGAATTGGTGGGGTTGGCAGGGACTCAACTGGGTCGGTGATTTTTCTGTTCTCTATACATGAGGGGGTGAAGACTGTTAACTTCATGGAGGGTTTGGCAATTCTTCATGCTATTGAGAGGGCCCTTGCTTTGGGATGGAGAAAGGTTATATGTGAAGTTGATTCACAGATTTTGATTAATCTCTTGAATGAGCGAAAGATATCTGATATAAATTGGCAGTTGGCTTCGGTGGTTCAGCGGATTCTTCAGGTTAGTTCTTGGATGGAGGAGGCATCCTTTGTTCACATCCTGAGGGAGTGGAATCGTGCTGCCGACTGCTTGGCCAAATGGGCCTCTAAGCATGATAGTGGTTGGAAGGTTGAGGATTGGGATCAGGTTAACCCTGAGCTGCATCTGGATTTAGACCAATTCTTGGAGGAGGATAGGAGGATACATGGGGATAGTTGATGTTGTTTTATGCTATGGGGTTTTTGCCTTATTTTTGGGGGCTAGGTCCCTTGGTTATTATTGTAATGCTCTTTTCTGATTTCTAATAAATTTTTTACCCCTGAGTTTTCAAAAAAAAAAAATCTATTGGATTTAGCCAATAGTAAAATATAAAAAAATCATATGGATTTGGATGGGGATGTTGATGTATAATTGAGAGGTTGATACATTAGACCTACAACATTGTTATAAGTAGATGTGCAAATATGTTGTCCTATTTGTTAAGCAGTGGTTCCCCATGTTGAAAATGGCTTGGAGGTGATTCCTTTAAATATATTCCCCATACACAAGGTTAGTTCCTTTTTGACATTTATGCCAATGGGTAATGGTCATGTGACCTAGAATTGTCAAGAAACATATAATTTTGATCACCAATGGGTGTGATCGTAATCATGACTCTAAGGAAATAATCACCAATGTGATTCAGTCTATGATGGAGTATGTTGTGACTAATGTAATAGAGGTTTTATGAGCATACTAATGAGTCATATTTATGTTCTATAACAGACCTTTATTGATTTCCTTCACCAAAAGAGCTCAAAAATATGCTAGAAACGTGTATTAAAGTCACCAACATAAAATTGAGTTTCGAGATACACTTTTCTCCTTTGCATTATTCCCCCATTTTGATATGTATACAAAACTAGCTATGCATGCATACCAAAGTATAAATAAGTAAAATAATTGTGAAAGAATTGGATCTTTGTAGAATAAATCACTAGAATAAATTTGTGCTCCCAACATATGAAATTTGCACATAAACTAAGAGGTCAAATCAGTAATAATATAACTCCTCGAATTGTATGTACTATGGAGTGATACAGCTTGAGGAGAGAAATAGTGAAAGTAAAATTTTGATTAAAAACTAAATGTGTAACAAAGTATGATGTATAAATATAAATTGAGTGAGAAATGCATATTTTTTGTGTATTTATATGTGTGTGTGTCCATGAAGGATGTATACTGCCTTGACCTCCAAGTTGCAAGATCAAGTGAGAGAAGAATGAGAATATGAGCACATCACAAAAATATATTTAATAGGTTGTGAAGAAGACATGTACAAATATATTAATTAATAAATATGTCAAAACCTAGTGGGTGTGGATCTATCTCAATGAAATCCAAATATATGCCACATAAATGCATGCCCTCTATGTGACTATACATTCAATACCATTTTGCATAGAGGATGATACATGTTCAATGATTGTTTCTTTACAAATAAAGGTTATATATAATGGTGTCAGGTGTAATTTATATGTTGCTAACTCCCTTTCAAACATAGATTGACCTAGAGGAAGGAAAGCATGAAAAACATGTACACACCTAAGGAAATCAACTAAACAAATCCAACTAAGAGGGTCAAACCACAAAATAACTAAGGGAGAAACAAAGGGAGTAAAAATAAAGAAAACCAAAAAAGGGTACCCCAAGTTTTAAGAAACTTGGGCATGTTGTGAGTAAAAGTCACGTTTATGTAATCAAATCATATATTTTCTAAATAAAATATGCAGGCTTTGTAGAGTAAAGAGTGTATTTGTATGCATAATATTGTTTATGATTTAATATGAAGGATTTGCAATAGAGATATAATGTGCATGAGTATTTGGAGATATAGGTAAAAAGTGTAGTTGATGTTGATAGGTTGGATTATAATAATTTGGGTGAACTTTGTGAAGGAATTTTATGATAAATTCGTAAACATGTGCAATTATTGTAATTCATATGAAAGGAATGTCCATGTATTAATATTGTAGAGTTATATCCTTATTTTTTAAACACAACTAGAATATTGAATAGAGAACCACTACAACCAAGATTGCACATATCTTAAACCATGTTAAACACTATATGAATTATAGTGTAGAAACCTAGATATGAGGAAACAATGACTCCACATTTGTTGATGCAATGCTCTTTTATAGTTGCTTAGCAAGTCTAGATTATTTTTGGTGATATTAGTCACAAAAATATGTACTTGTGTGGAATGGTGGGAAGGAATATCCACAACTTATAGATTTTTTCAATATGGAAGATCATTATAAATTGTCAAGCAATCTTATAATAAATTGTAAAATATGTAGTTAAAGAAAAAGAAAGCTTAAAGTGTCACCAAGTGTGTGGCATAAGTACTTCAAATGATCTTGCATTGAGTGCATAGAATAAATTCCAAGGTAAAATAGTTGTAGAATATAACATGGGAGTACAAGAAGCTTGGCACATGATTATTACACTTTGTCTTCTTGAATGTGACTATTCATTTCTCAAAGTTTTGGCATATAATATTTTGGTGCATATAATTGAACCCTAATAACATTCATGTGGAACTAACTTTGTGCAGGGATATAGCAACTACAAGATCATGGACATATTCTTCATAAAATAAATATAATTAATGAAAAATAAGAAACCAAATGGGTATTGTCCAAGTTTGGCCAAGGTATTATTCAATTTCTTATAGTGAATCACATGAGTAGAATACTTTTTTTGGGGTAAACTACAATTGTATAAATGATTTTAAAATTTAGATGCTTATGTTGGGATAGAAATCATTGTTTGGAATTGGGAAACTATAAAGGCCATGTACCATGCATGGCATGTGGACCATATGCATTTTTTGTCAAAATTGGTTAATGATGAGGAAGATGACCTTCAAGATCATGATGATAGACGTTTTTTTCAAATTGAAGAGTGGAAATTTCTATCTAGGTTGGTTCCACAATAGGAGGTGGATTTGTCTAATATAAATTTCCTTGTTCAATAGGAGTTTGACATTGGAATTATTAAAACCAATATACATCTCTAGAGTTTGATAGGAAGCCCCTACATGGTATGTTGAGCTAGTTAACTTAGCAAATTCATTTAAGTATGAATTCCTTTATCCATAACTATTATAATTAATTTATGCAAAAAGTGGTGCAGTGCATTCAATGCACTCATTCAACACTATGAACTTCATGACAATAATCTAGCACTAAATTTTATCATCCAGGGAATAGTTGGGACAAGTAGATCATATCTTATTAACTATAATAGACATGCAATTAATGAGAAACATATTGATGGTAAAATTCCATTGTTGCTTCTTGTGCCCATAAGTGTTGTTGCTTCTAACATATGTGCCAATGTCATTCACACACCATTAAGGATTAATATTAGGAATATGCAAACTTTATAGCCAATTTTTGGCTATTGTTCAAGAAGAATTAAAACATGCTCATTATATTCTCATTCATGAAATGATTTTTATATGTTTAAACTTGTTTGTGTGTATTGAAAAGGATTTTAAGGAAAATGAATAAGACATTCACTATAGATCAATCATCCTCATTGGTGACTTCAACTAGTTATCAAATATAAAGGATGTATCACTATATGCAAATACCCTTTGTCTATTATTTTATGTTTATACAAAGGTATCAATGTGCAAGAAAAAAAATACACACTTGTGATATATGCATAATCAATTCCCATCTCATATATATACTTGTAATGTATTTATGAAACACTTGTGAGAAAATATTATGAGCTATATTTAGTATAATTGTTACATAAACACAATTTTCCACCAATAGGGAGATGATCTAAGACAGGTTAGTGTCAAGTTCATTACGAATATAGCTGTATTTTTTATTAAATGTTGATGGGCACGCATTATTTGATGTATCCGTGTATTTTCACACTATTAATAATTTGGTCATGTTTCATGATAAGAGAATGTTTAATTCATTTCCAACACTAGTTACACATGGTGTGGCTACGTATTTTGGCCATTAAGTATCGCATGAGGTTGATGATGAGCAGTTGGACTACTAAGGGCTATGGTGTGTTGGGCAACAAGTAATGTTGATATGCAATATGGTGGGTTGATGTTAGGTTAGTAGTCCATTTGGTATTATAATAAATATAATATACCATCAATATTGTACACCACATGAAGTTCTATTGCTAGAATATGATAATTATACAATGCCCCCATGTGATGGAAATAACCCAACATGGTTTCTTGTTCCACTAGTTACAAAAGGTAAACATATGAAAATCCCCATTAAAATTGCATGGGCTCTAATCATACATAAGTCACAAAGACTCACTTTTTGATAGAGCAACAATATGAGGGCAAGTTTAACCTTCACTATTATCTTAGGAGTGAAATCCCTCAACTTATTAATGATAATGCCTCCAAACTCATTTAAACACTCAAAGATAGAATGTCGCAAAATGACAAACAAAAAGAAAAATTTGATGCTAGTTTTAAACATGAGTTATAAAGTCTATCTTGAGCATTTATTTCTAATTCATTGTTATATTATTTCACTAATTGTTATAGGATCTTGTTTTTTGATAGTATTAAGCATGCACTCACATCAAAAATTCTCTAAATGTGACAATTAATGTTGATAACTATGTGACACATTGTTGTGATTTAAAATAGGTCATATTCCTCTAATTTGTAGATACCTTTGTTTACTATAGCTTATATATATTAATTGTGCATCTTGGCCTCTTGGTAGAAGATCTTTAAAGCCCTCAAGTATTCTCTCAAACTTCAGGTAGTTTTACAATTAGGATGAGATCAATAGAATATAAGAATAACTTTATTGTCTAACTAGCAAGTTTTGTTGGAAAAACAAGGACAGACAACTGAGAGGGGGGGTGAATCAGTTGTCATGGAATATGTAACTTTTCAAACTTAATTTAACTTTAATCTCAGATCTAATGAATGAACAATAAACAATAAACAATCAGCACATCAGAAACACAAAGAACACCAAGATTTTTATGTGGAAACCCTGTTAGGGGAAAAACTACAGTGGATGTTAGTCCATAAGATTATACCCTGTTAAAAGTATAAAGAAGTATCAATGGGAATGCACATGCATTCAAGCACATTTCCTAGAGCTCACTGCTCAATTACAAGAGGGCTCACTTCCCAAGAAAGATTCAAATTAAAACCATCCAAATTGTGAACTGAGAAAATAGCATCTTCTAATGCCTGGTTACAATTCCAATTAAGCACATGAACACTTCTTCAAACTTCTTCACTCTTCTTCACACTCTGCTCTGCCTTTATATGATTTGAACAATATTCGCACACAAGAATTGAACACTTCACTCTTGCACACTTTAATTCGAACAAACAATATCTCTTATATATCCACAATGTGAATTACATCAACAACTTTGTCGGCCAAAACAAAATATAAAACATATACACAATGTCGGCCCAAATTTATAAATAAATTTTTAATGTGAATCAAACAGCATCGGCCACAATGTAATGAAGACTTAAAACAACCTCCTCGAGCGCGCCAAACATTCAAATTTTAATCTCCAAAGATCCACAACACACTATAATCACCATGTCAGTGAAGAACACAAAAATCAAACACACCAAAAAAAAATCACCGACCATGAGCACACCGATCAACATGGACGTGCAACAAAGATAGAGCATGATCTAGAAACATCCACGAGCATCAAGAAACATCAGAGAAACATCCGCAACAACTGAGATTACTAGAATGATACGAACTTCAATCAGGAACACTGACTGAAACCACAAAAACACTGTCAAAACACAACTTTTCATAACAAGATCAAATCTTCACATAGACCTCTGAAACTTTTGGTGGATAAACTAGATACACTCAACAATAAACCCTTTAATCCACAATTATTGATCATCAACCTAGTGAACATGACACCTTCATGACCTTCACTAATCCACTGTGAACCTGCAACTCTTTCTTTTACAATTTTCTCAATATCCTCCACATATACAGCCTTCAATACATCAATGCTAATAGTGTTGACATCAATGACAACCACATATCAACAACACAACCTCAGCATCCAAAAATCTCCCCCTTTGGCATTGATGGCAACACATGATGTGAAAAACACCATCAACACAACAACACTTACTCCTTCTTAGGTTCTGACTCTTCTCCTTAACTATTCGCATGATCTTCTCCCACAAGGCTCTTCTCATCAGATAATCACCAATTTTTCACATTTCTCTTCTCCCCCTTTGACATCAATGGCAAAGATAAACATTATCTTTCCACATACAAGCTTTGAACCACATATTTGCACATCTAACTACTCCCCCTAAGTAGTAGCCGCAGAAACATCAATCCAAATCAAAATGTAGCAATTAATCAAATGGATTGATGCAAGTAAATGCATCTCTTGTTCATAACAGGAGGGGTAATCACCCTTAGCGTTCCTCTGAGATACTCAAAAGTATCCTTCGGAAACGGCTTGGTGAAAATGTCTGCAATCTGCTTTTTGGTAGGCACATACTCCAATCCAACTTCTCTCACTCACTTTCTCCCTTAGGAAGTGAAACTTGATTGATATATGCTTGGTCTTAGAGTGTAGCACTGGGTTCTTTGATATGTTTATTGCACTTGAGTTGTCACAGTATATGGTAATAGGCTCATCATATACTACTCTGATATCTTTCAGCATTTGTTTCATCCATAGCACTTGAGTACAATTATTTGCAGTAGCAATATACTCTGCCTCAGCAGTAGATAGGGAAATGGAATTCTGATTTTTGCTCAACCATGACACCAACTTCTTCCCTAGGAAGAAAGCACCACCACTATTACTTTTCCTGTCATCTACATCTCTAGCCCAATTCGCATCAGTATATGCACTCAATGTAAGATCATCATCTTTAGGATACCAAAGTCCAAGATCAACTGTTCCTTTCATATATCTGAAAATTCTCTTTACAGTAGTCACATGAGATTCTTTTGGATCAACTTGATATCTAGCTACCATACACACAGCATTCATGATGTTTGGTCTAGTCTGAGTCAAATACTGCAATCCACTAATCATTAACCTGTACCTTGTTTTATTTTCCTTAGGCGAATCATCATTTTGTGTTAACTTGCATCCGGTTACCATGGGTGTACCAACAAGCTTTGAGTCATCCATGCCAAACTTCTTCAACAACTCTCTCACATATTTGGACTGAGATATGAAAATCCCATTGTCTAACTGAGTGATTTTCAATCCCATAAATAATTTCATTTCTCCAATCATACTCATCTCAAATTCACTTTTCATTTCATCAGCAAACTTCATACATAGATCATCATCTCCTCCAAAAATAATGTCATCAACAAATACTTCAATAATCAACTCTTTATCATGATTGAACTTGAAATATAAGTTGTCAGTAGTACCTTTATTGAATCCAAGCTTCAGCAAGTATTTATCTAGTCTAGCATACCAGGTTCTAGGGGCTTGCTTGAGTCCATACAGAGATTTCTTCAATTAGCAAACCATGTCTTCCTTATCAGTAAGTTGAAATCCTTCAGGTTGTTTAACATATACCTTTTCTTCTAATTCACCATTCAGAAAGGCTGACTTCACATCCATTTGATAAATTTTATAGTTTTTATATGAGGCATAAGCAAGAAATAATCTCATAGCTTCAATTATGGCAACAGGGGCAAAGGTTTCTTCAAAATCAATACCTTCCATTTGTGAATACCCTTGACATACCAGTCTTGCTTTATTCCAAATCACTTCACCTTGTTCATTCAGCTTATTCCGAAAGACCCATTTAGTACCACTGACATTTTTAACTTTAGGTTTGGGAACAAGAATCCATGTATTATTATTTTCAATTTGCATTAGTTCTTCCTTCATAGCTTCCATCCAGCGTTCATCATTACAAGATTCATTGACATTGTTGGGCTCAGTCTTGGAAATCAGACAATACTCTTCTACTATCCTTCTTCTAGTCTGCACACCTTTATTCTTGTCTCCTATAATTTGATTTTCAAAATGATTTAACCTTACATACCTCAAAACTTTAGGATTCTCTCGCACTTTTGGTTCTTTTGTTCTTTCTTCTGCACTTTCACTTGTCTCTCCTTCCTGACTTTCTTGATTTACCGAAACAATTTGAGCTTGATTCTGTGTCTGAGCATTCTTCCCTTTTTTTGTACTATCTTGCTAGTCATCAGAATCATATCCACAGTACTGGATGATCTAGCAAAGTCCTCATCAACTCTAACATTTGCACTTTCAACCATTCTCCTCAATCTTCTATTATAGCACCAGTAAGCCTTGCTTTTAGTAGAGTAACCTAGAAAGATTCATTCATCACTCCTTGCATCAAACTTGCCTATGTCCTCATCTCTCTTAATATAACATTTGCTTCCAAAGATATTGAAATATTTAACAGCAGGCTTATAACCAAACCATAGCTCAAAAGGAGTCTTACCAAAGATACCATTGACATTAACCTAGTTTAAAGTGTACACAGCAATGTTTACAGCTTCTCTCCAATATATGTGAGGCACATTTCCTTCTATCATCATTGTTCTAGCAGCAACCAAAATTGTTTTGTTCTTTCTCTCAACAACTCCATTCTGTTGAGGGGTTTAGGGAGTAAATAATTGTCTTTTGATTCCATGCTCTTCACAGAAAGAATTGAACTCCCAGGAAGTGAACTCACCACCTCTGTTTGACCTTAGGCATTTTATTTTTAGACCTGTCTCATTCTCTACCATAGCTTTGAAACTTTTGAACTTCTCTAATGCTTCACATTTTTCTCTTAAGAAAGCAACCCATATCATTCTAGAGTAATCATCAATAAGCAGCATAAAGTACATTTCTCCTTGTAGACTTCTAACTCTGGAGGGACTGCACAAATCAGTATGCACTAGCTCCAGTACTCCATTAGAATGATATTGTTTGCTCTGAAAGGAAACTCTTGTCTATTTTCCCATCCGACATTCCTTGCATATTGTGTTGGTAGGCTTCACTAGCTTAGGTAGATCTCTTACTACTTGAGTGGAACTTACCTTGACAATGTTATCAAAATTCACATGACACAGCCTTCTATTCCACAACCAGCTTTCATCTACTCGAGCAAATAAACAACTTCCATCAATAGCACTCAAGTGAAAAATATTACCTTTTATTTGTTTACCTAAAGCAATTACATTTCTAGAGCTTCCAAGTATCTTGCATCTTCCATCCTTGAACTGAAGATCATAGCCCTTGTCCACCATCTGTCCAACACTCAACAAGTTGTGCTTCAATCCTTCAACATAAAGTACATCATCAGTGTTATGATTTCCACCAAGACAAATAGATCCTCTTCCACGAATCACACAAGCATTGTTATCTCTGAATCTTACAACCCCATTGTCATATTTCTCTAAACTTACAAATTTTCTTTTGTCACCAGTCATATGATGTGAGCATCCACTATCTATAACCCACTCATCCTTCTCTTCAATTCGGGCTACAAGAGCTTTCTCAACTTTAGCAGATTCAGTAGCCACTGGACTATTTTCCTTGATAGCAATGAAAACCCAATCATCTTCATTTCCATTTTCTTTATCAGATTCTTCATCAGTCACACCTTCTTCATCAAAATAGAATTTATTTTGAAATCTAGGTTTGTAAGGCTTAGACCTAGGAACTCTTTCAAGACACCTTGAAGCAAAATGACCTATTTTACTGCAAGAAAAACATTCGATAGGCAGCTTTCCTTTATACTTACCTTGTCCTCTACCTTCTTTCTTCACAATCAGTGCTTCCAGCTCTTCTACCTCTCTTTCTTCATCTTCAAGTTGTTTCATCTCTTCCTCATACTTGAATGTCTTTCTAGAACTCTCTCCCGGATCATATATTTGCTTGTTTCTTTCAGATATAGAAGCCTTAAATGCAGATTTAGTCTTGGGGGCAGAATCACCAAATTCACTCAACTCAAAAGCAGCAAGTTTTCCAATCAACATATCTCTTGTCACATTTGTTACTAATCTGAACTCTTCAATAGCATGAGCTTTTGATTTGTAAGAGGGAGGCAATGATCTAAGCACTTTAGCTACAATTTCTTGTTCATCCAGAATACCACCAGCACATCTAATACCCATCACAATTTCATTTACTCTTTGCATAAAGGAGGAAATATTTTCATCTTCACCCATCTTCAAATTTCCATACTTTCCTTTCAAACTCTTTAGCTTAGTGACCTTCACATGTACATCTCCTTCATAAAAAGTCTCCAACTTCATCCACATCTCATGAGTTGCCTTCAGACCTATCACATTTTTCATTTTTGAATCCATCAAAGCACTCAACAAAGCTTTCATAGCCCTGATCTTATTCTCAGCTTTTTTAATCTCATCAGGAGTGGAAGGACCATTCTGAGGAACAGTATATTTATTCTTTGTAATATTCCATAAGGGTTCACCTAAACACCTCAAATGACATTCCATTCTGGCTTTCCATAGTGAGTAGTTTGTTCCATCAAATATAGGACTATCCTTCTTGTATGATGCCATCTCGGATCACCTCAAGCTTTTAAACTTCTTCAGAGGAACCTACTTTGATACCAATTGTTGGAAAAACAAGGACAGACAACTGAGAGGGAGGTGAATTAGTTGTCATAGAATATTTAACTTTTCAAACTTAATTTAACTTTAATCTCAAATCTGATGAATGAACAATAAACCATAAATAATCAGCACATCAAAAACACAGAGAATGCCAAGATTTTTACGTGGAAATCCTGTTAGGGGAAAAACCACGGTGGATGTTAGTCCACAAGATTATACCCTGTTAAAAGTATAAAGAAGTATCAATGGGAATGCACATGAATTCAGGCACACTACCTAGAGCTCATTGCTCAATTACAAGAGGGCTCACTACCCAAGAAATATTGGGATTAAAACCATCTGGATTGTGAACTAAGAAAATAGCATCTACTAATTCCTGGTTATAGTTCTAGTTAAGCACATGAACACTTCTTCAACCTTCTTCACTCTTCTTCACACTCTTCTTTGCCTTCGAATGATCTGAACAATATTCGCACATAGGACTTGACAACTTTAATTTGAACAAACAATCGCTTTTATATATCCGCAACATGAATTACATCAACAACTTTTTCAGCCAAAACAAAATATAAAACATATACACAATGTCGGCCCAAATTTACAAATAAATTTTCAATGTGAATCAAACACCGTTGGCCACAATGTAATGAAGACTTAAAACAACCTCCTCAAGTGTGCCAAACATTCAAATTTTAATCTCCAAAGATCCACATAACGCTATAACCACCATGTCGGCCAAGAACACAAAAACCGAACACACCAGAGAAAAATCACCGACCATGAGCACACTGATCAACGTGGACATGCAACAAAGATAGAGCATGATCTAGAAACATCCACGAGCATCAAGAAACATCAAAGAAACATCCGCAACAACTAAGATTACTAGAATCATACCAACTTCAATCAAGAACACTAACTGGAACCACAGAAACACCGTCATAACACAATTGTTCATAACAAGATCAAATCTTCACGCGGACCTCTAAAACTTATGATGGATAAACTAGATACACTCAGCAGTAAACCCTTTAATCCACAACGATTTCTCATCAACGTACTGAGCACGACACCTTCATGACCTTCACTTATCCACTGTGAACCTACAACTCTTTCTTTTACAATTTTCTCAATATCCTCCACATATACAGCCTTCAATACATCAATGCTAATAGTGTTGACATCAATGACAACCACATCAGAAATACAACCATAGTATCCAACAAGTTCAACCCCCCACTACCAACCTTGTTTATCGACTCTTCTAATTTATCAATGTATAACCCAAATAAAGTGGAAGAGAAAAAACAGCCCTACTTGATGCCAATGTCACCTCTAAAGCATTCCATCACTTGTTCTAATTTTTTCCCTTCCTTATAAAGCCTATGGATTGCTCATTTGAACACAATTAGAATCTTGAGGTCCTCTATCCTACTCCAAATTTATCTCTAGGCATCGTGTCAATATCTTTTTTAGAATCCACAAAGTTGGTAAAGTCTCATCTCCTTAGGTGTTTCATATTTTTTTGACCAAGTGCCTATGGGTGATACAATGATCAATAGTTGAATGTTTTGATTTGAAGCATTCCTACCATTTTTCTCTTATTCCCTCTATTTTTATCCAATTTCTAATTCTACACTCAACCATGCTCTCAAAAAAATTTACCAAGGAGAGGATTAACCATAATAGTGTGATAGTTTGATGGATTATTGCTATATCTACTTTTATAGTGTGAAAAAACACTAGTCGTCCATTCAATTAAGAATTCTTATTGAACGACATTATTGAAGATGCATTTGATGTGAGGTGTGAGGGTCTCAATTCCTCGTTTTCCTATAGACCATATACATCTTGAGCTTTAGCACCTAGTAGACTCTTTATGCCTTGATCGATATCTTCCACAAAGAAGTGATTTGTAGTTAAGTTGATTGCTTGGCAAGTGGAGGGAACTACAGCGTGTTTGTCTTGAACTTGCTCAAAGCAACTTTATATAATCTAACAATTGGGAATCTATGATATTTTCTATTTTCTTTCTTTTTTGTCATGGTTCCCTCCAAAATATCTCAAGGTTGTGTTTTCACAAAGAAATCAATTCCTCCCCTTTTGTGCTCACATACCATTCCTTATTGTATGGTATCATTTTTCATAATCCTTATTTTCTTTGTCCAACCAAAACTCCCTCAAATTTCTCTTTCTTCCTTGCACTCATCACCATACCAAGGATTTTTTGGGAACATATTTGCAATTTCTCTCTTAGGTTTAGATATTTTGCATGCACTTGATGCCTTGCGAATTAAAAATCAACATATTTCTATTTATCGAGTGACTTGCCATACAAGGTAAACTACTCTCTAATTCTTGTATAAGTTGCTCAAAGGTAGCTTTAAAAAAATTATTCTCTCAAGTCATAAGGATTTTTCCTTGAAGAGACACCCTTTTTTAATATGGTGAGGTTGTTCATCTTGCTAAATGTTTATTTGTATGCCAAATTTTATATATATTGGATTATGGTTTGATTTCAAGTTTATAGGTCAATCTTCAACTTCTAACTCCATAAGCCTTGAGATAGAGTTTTGTGAACAAACATAATCCACCACACTTTGGCCATTGTAAGTTTTGTGGTTGATGTTTCCTGAATTTGACTATGTACTCATGTCATTGGAAATAACCATGTTATATATGTTGGATGGCTCTAATAATTATGTCTTATAATGTGTGACTTCTCCCTCACCATCCTATGAAGTTCATGCCAAATTTATCTAGTCTCTTCTTCTAGCCATAATGGGTTGCTTTTTCCTTTGGCCTCACCGCTCAAGATGAGGGCCTAAATGTTTGTTGCCCTCACATTAATGTCACATTTGAGATATGAAAAAGGGTCTTCATAATCTAAGTTCCTTTTCTTATGTGTCTTTGAAACTTTGGTGCAAAGTAATAGGCATCTTTCCTTATATTGTTACTTTATTTCTAATTACTTTCAACCACATTTATTCCTTATTTGAATGAAAAAAAAATCGCATTTTTTCAACACCATGATTATTTGATTAAAACCATTACTCCCCCATGCCTTTTGCCAATGTCCATTCTTTCATTCCAAACTAATCTTTTCTTATGCCCTTCAAGATTTGGGACTTGCAGCCCTCATGTATCTTTTGTGAGGATGATAATGTTTTCTCCTTCTACCATGGTCCCCAACCCCAATCCTCTCCTACAAGGATAACCTCTACAATTCCACTTACCATAAACAAACATTCTTGTGGGGGCTCGAATCCCTATTTTTTGTGTGCCACTCAATCACTAATTTGGGACTGTCTATTTTATAACCATACCAATTTTTTTCATCTTTTGCTACCTTTGTTTTTCCCCCTCATTTCTTCTCTCTTCTTATTAAACTATATTTGTGTGCCTCTAGCAAACCTTATGTTCCTTAGGATTGTGTCCTTGTCTTACATGTTTTCTCATATTGTTTTTCCAATCTTGTTTGCTTGATGCATATCCTCATCCATTATAGCTAGTTTTTAATAAAGTTTCTCACTATCTTCTTGGTATCCTCTTGCTCATCATATCCTTCAATTTTAATTAGCCGATAGGCTTTCTTTTAAGTGGACTTGTCAGTCCACATTTCATCGTCAAACCTGTCTCATGCCTAAAAACAGGTTAAGTTCGTCGTCCAATAGTCTCAAAATCATCAAGAAATTTGAAACTAGTAATATAGGACAGTTCAAACATTACTGCATCATGCCTCAAAATAAAATTTAACTCACAAGCACCCACATCTAATCTCCTAATGAGAAAAGCCTGCAAAAATATTGTCGCACGTCAATCAAAAGAGGCGACTAAAAAAAATATGTTAGATTTGAATACAAGAATGTCTCACGTCTACTCTCACTGAGATAATTATCGTTGATTACCCTGTATGTGCTTGATTTGGATGCATTTATGCTTTTAGATTTGTTTTGTCCTTTCAAAAGATGTTCTCATTAATGAATGCATTGTTGTGACATCATACTTTTCGCCACCCTTAATCACCCCCAAAGTGTACATAAATACACTGGGCTCTAAGTCAATTGATCAGCCCATCATCAAACTGTTATTGTTCATACTTGGAAAATTGCGCAGAGAGAGGTATTCAAAAAGAAGTACATGCCACTTGACGTGTTCCCAAAGAAGACTCGTGCCATTACACGAGGTCTCCCCAAACACCAGGAATTGTGATTATCCTGTATAATGATTCAGTATGCATTCTTGTGCAATTCATTTTGTGGAGGTATGTATGGAGTGTACAAAAGCTACATAAAACATGGTTCATGCAAAAACACACGTTGTAGCCCTACACTTTACATGTACAACCTCCCACCTCTCCAATGTATCACCAATTTGTTTGTTGAACTTAAACATTATTCTTGTTCATTCAATCTTTGTGTTATTGTTATACTACTACCCTAACTTTTTATTCTACTTATTGTTGTGTATAAATTCCTTTGATTCCTTTTCTAACATACACAATTAATGTTCATTTGTTTGGTAAAACTCCCTTAAAGCTTTTGCTTATCCCTTTTCCTTGAGCAATTTTGTGAAATGCTTTATCATGTCTCTTGGCAATGTGAACCTGGGTCTCAGTTTTGGAAATCGTAATGGTTTTTCCACTTGGACTTATACCATACTAACATATCTGAGTTCTAACACTAGTTGTGAAATTTTTTCTTGTCTTTGCACCATAAATTCCAGATTTTCCTTTGAAA
The DNA here is from genome assembly GCA_007258455.2 of Sequoia sempervirens. Taxonomy (NCBI): domain Eukaryota; kingdom Viridiplantae; phylum Streptophyta; class Pinopsida; order Cupressales; family Cupressaceae; genus Sequoia; species Sequoia sempervirens. Next base: position 92,344 of record VDFB02267656.1, on the reverse strand, counting down.
CTAAAGTCTTAATGATTTGAAAGTAGTCTAGACATGGCCAAAAAGTGAATGGGTATATTACTCTCATATGCTCTAGAAATTATTTTAGAACATGACAAAAACCAAATTGTTATATTACTCACAGATTTATCACCTCTATAATCTTGTCTAAGACCTCAAGAATCTAGTAGCTCTAAAACTCTGATATTTTTAGATCTATTTTTTGCTTGTTGTGAATGGATTGAAGCAACAGTTCTAGGGAGAGCGGTTCTGGTTCATTTCATTTAAAAAAGATTCTGCTTTGGTAGGGTTTCATAATATTTTTCCTGCAAGCGTTGCTCTTTTCTTTCATCAGCATCATTGACAGCACAATAGAATTTGTGCAGAATCTTGAGGTAAGTCACTTTGCAATGGTTTCAATGATTTTTTTTTTAATTTGTACACGGCTGGATCATTTTTGTTGTTTTTAATTTTTGAAAATTATTCTGTTGTTATCTTTTAAATAAATGGCATTGGTTATGTGGTTTTATTTATGGTTGTTTTCATATATGATATTATTATAATCTCTATCTGTTTCTCCACGTTGATATATTTTGAATTGTGAAATGAATTTTGCATTTATTTGATGGATTTAAATTTTTTGTTTATTTTGTTTTCTTTGTTTTTTAATTATTTTTTGACAATTTTGCTGACAGAATTATTAAGTTGGTATTTAATGGATAAATGCAATGGTTGTTAGAACTATTTTCACATATAATGAGATCGGACCATCTTCATATGTTAAACTTCTTTGTGAAGTCATATGCTACTGTGTATCCACTCTATAGTTCACAAGTTGGTGCATCAGTTGCATTTCTCCAACTGCTTTATCCTTTCACCCAATACAACATTTTCATTTTCACCTTCTTTGGCATATTCTCCTCTCATTGACTACTTGTGTTATTAGATTTTTCTTGTTTTCTACACTATTTTTTCTTCTGCATATTGGATTATGTTATATAATGTATGCATGACATCCTTCGCATGCATTCAATATGATTGATTGCCTGCAGAAGTGGTATTCTTTATGTAGAGATGTGTGATCCAGAGTGACATTAAATATTCATAAATGAATCCTTGATTCTATACACAAATATTTTCACAAACTTTTGCTTCTAAAAGATGGCATGAATGATTATTCATGCCTATTGCATTATTGCCCATGTTAATCTAAATGTTCAATTTGTTGGCAGGGTATATTATTATGGATTTAGGGAAATGAAAAAAAGTGATAGAGAAACCAACGAACTAGATAAATGCACTCGGGAACAAAAGAAAAATAAGTTTCAACCATTTTGGATTGTGTTAATAAGCTTATACTGTAAGTATCAAGTTTAAAAGCAATATATGACTGCATGGCGATGACTATATTGTGAAATATGGAGATGAACTTGCTCTTATCCCTCCAATCGATGGAGGTTGAAATTGACTTAAGTTCCGCACATGTTTATTGTGGCCAAGCATTCTATTTTTTATGTAAGATAAATAGTTTACATTCTTAGTGTTATTGTAAGCTACCAATTTATATTATGTCAAATTTTAAGGTTATTCTTGGTTTTCTATTGTTAGTATCTAATAATAAATATTAATATTCATAAGGGATTAATTTGTTGGTCTAAGTGATTGATCAATCTTCCATTGTTGACTTCTACTATTAATATCATGTTCACAAGGAGCTAAATAATATTGATGCTCATAAGAAGCTACTTCAATAATTGTAAATTATCTTCAAATCTAGATAAAACAAAATAAAATAAATTGTTATATTATCTTGTTCTCTTCACAATTGCTACTGCTTCAAAGCTTTACAATCTTATTGCTTGTTTAGATTCTATAATAAAGGTTCAACATAGTCTTCATTTTAATCAACTCTAATTTTTTAGTAGCTTCACATCTTAAGTTGAGAGGATAGACGGCTTGAATTTATTTTTATCAATCTATTGGTATTGGAAGCTAAGCTCTCATATACATGGGGCATATACATCCTAGATCATGAAATTAAAGCCAATAAATTATAACATTCAAAATAACTACATGCATACATACATGTGTACATGTGTGTGTGTGTGTGTGAGAGAGAGAGAGAGAACACTAAATAACACATTTGCTAAAAATTGAAGTTCAGTAAAGAATTTTTTAATAATATAATATAAATAGAAGGTTGAGTTGAAATGAAGTCCAAATTTAGACTTATATATCAAACACAAATCAAACCCTTCTCAGTTGTGTTTGTTTAGGATCATTCTTCTTTGGTTGTATACTTTTCTACCTATTTGTTTGTATGCTTTGTTAAACTTTAACTTTCATTTCTTATTGGTGTATCCCTTGAATCTTCTATAGATACAAGTGTTAGCAATAATATTCACAGCCCTATCATTTCTATCTTTTTCTTTTCTTTACTTACATTCTGAACTATTTCTATATGAATTCTCTATGTGTGTAACAATCCTTTTACTACTTGTCTCCAAGATTTTGCCTCATTCTTTGATTATGGCATAGATCATTTTATTGGTGATGCGGTTTTTCCTTTTGGCCACTTGACTTACTTTCTTTGATCATAGCATGGAACTATTTTATTGGTGATGTGGTTTTTTCCTTTGGCCCTTTCAATTGATTATTTTCTGTTGTTTTTAGTTGGCTTAACTCTTGATTTACCATGATCAGCTCAGTTTTGCCTTTAATTGTTCTTTGAATGGTTAATTCTCACTTACTAGTTTCCAATTGAATTTGTGATTTACTTTATCTTGTCCTCCCATTGCCCCTCGTGCTTCGAAAGCCTTAAAAAATCCCAAATGTTTCCCAGCCATTAACTAATTTAAATATGGTCCAAGCATCCGCATTAGTAACGTGGACATGGGGCTATACATAAATCATTGTTTGCGTGGCTGTCCTCAACTTCTTCTCCATTGCTTGCTAGGCATGCTTTGACCTCATTTTGCTTTTTGCCTCTATATTGTTTGTAGCAACATGTTTACAATTTCTTTTTCTTTGTTTTCTTTTTGAATCACTTGTCCTCCTCGTGTTTGTTGCCTTTTAGCAGTGATTGTTTAACCGTTGTAAGCCGTTTTTGGCAAAATAACCATGAATTTTTCATGCTTCGATTGTTTCAATTTCTAAGTCTACCTCCACCTAAAAATCCCTTTACACTATTTTGCATTCATGTATATCAACCTATCCACTATGATTTGTCTGTGTATCGTCGCATGTCCCACTGGTCGATTATTGTCTTTGCGTAAGCACAAGATTGGAGAATGGATAGGCGTCAAGGGCTTCGTTGGGTGTTGAGAAGAGCAGTTCAAAGTCATTATCAAACCCCACTGAGATATTATATCTATCCGTGTTCGTTTTCCCACTTGAAAAATCCCTCTATAGAATCACTATTGTTGACAATAGTATACTTCTTCGACATTACCATTTCGGACTGCTCATTAATATTTAAAGTGTCTTCTTTGGCTGCAACTCTGTTATATCCACCAGGTCTGCAAGAACTCCATTATTTTCTTCTTGTCCTTTCATAGAGGTTCCGGTTTTGACTTGATGTGTTCTAATTTGGTTTTAAAGGGATTGCATATGTTTTTAATTGAACTTGAGATAAAACTGATACCACAAGCTATTTTTGCTTGTGCTTGTCTGTGCCTATGTATGCCCTAAGGCCATGTTGAGACCAGTCTCTTCACATTCCATTTCTCTTCCTTGCCAAATATACCCAAGGCCATGCTGAGACCAGTCTCTTCACATTCCATTTCTCTTCCTTGCCAAATATACCCCACTAAAACCCTTTAACTGCAAACTATTGAAGCAAAAACTGCAGACTGACAAAACCCTCTGACACAACGTAACTCGAAAAAAAATCCAGAATAAAACACAACAGGATAACGATACCCACTGCTGTAGTTAGGAGCACATGCTTGGGTGTCGAGTATTGAGATGGGCTTTTTTAAAAAAAAAATTGAACAAAATAGATATTAATATTACTAATTAAACCACACAGCGTACAAAAAGGCAATATTGTTAGGAAACTAAGCTCATCTAAATTGAGCCAAGGGAAAGGTGACTGATATCTACAATAGAATGTCCATTTGCTTGAGAGACTAGATGGTAAAGCTTTCAGGTAATAGATATTAGTTCATGTTATTTTGGCATGTCTATAAACCCCAATGCTTCCGTCTGTACAATCTCTCTGCTGGCCTCATGGGCTCATTCTCTATGCTAAAGTTTTGCTCTCAACCAACAGAAGATCTGTATGATCAAATTTTTAAGCTCAGCTCCCTTCAGCCAGTGGAAAAAATGAGAAGACTATACTTTCATGTCTGAACGCTGTCCCTCCCATATACTTTCATTATCAAGAGAAGTATCTCACATTCCAACCAAAGTAATAGCAATGTTTAAGCATTTTCTAACAAGAACTTGAGAAATTTGCAACTTCCAGCAGTATTATGTTTTAAAATAAACAACAGCTACACAATCTGCAATGTTTGCTCCAACCAAGGACTGCCAAGTAATAAATCAAGAAATTTTAACTTCTAATACTCTAAAGAGGGCGACAAAAACGAGTCTTGAAATTTTATTGCATATGCTAGATGGTACTTGACGTAAGAGTAACACATAAAGCCCCATTTCACTTTTCGCTAAAAACTGCATTTGAGTTCGTTCGTGGGTCCAAGAATGTGGGTATATATTTCATTTGAGTTCTTTTATGTGTTGTTTTGATAAAATTCAAAACAATATCAAGTTGACACACCTCATGTATTTTCCATTTGCACCAATTATGACCAAAAGCATGAAGCTAAACACTAAAACTCAAGTCGGATGATATAAGATGAAAAGTTTATTGATAATAAAAAGATTATCAGGTGTTTCTTGATAGAAACAAAAAAATAAAGGACCATTTTGATGGGATGATGAAGAAATAAGAAAAACATCATGGTCTCTATTGTTTTAAATAGATTTTTCAAAAAAAAAAAAATCAACTCTAGTGACAGATAATGAGATTTCTAATTAAATTTTAGAAGTCAAAAATATGAAAAACAATAAATGGAATAGTGCAACAAGCTGGATAAAAAGATAAGTTAATGAAAGACAGGAGCATGCATGTTCTGCTAAAGCAGAAAATAAAAGGCCAAAAAGCTTAGGAGGGGCAAAACTAAATTCATCATAAAATTAGAATAAACTTCAATATCTTAACATTGTATTTGCTCAAAGTTCAACAGAAACAGCCAAATATAAACAAGGAAATAAATTAATTAACTGTATCAAAAAGATATATGAAGTAGCTGTCTTGGAAGTATGCATCTAATGTAAAGCTAAACATGTACAACAACAACACTACAAACTTATACTTAGAAAAAGGACATACAGCATCAATCATTAAAGCAATTGAGTCAAAAATAGAATCTCCCTCAGGTACAACATAAATCTGACCCTGCCTATTGCATAACATATGCCTCTGCAAAATGTTATATTGAAATCAAATGCAATTTTGCATTAGAATAAATTGTCTGAACACCCGACAACCCTAAACCAACAAAACAAAACATATTCCACCAATGTTCATTGAGCAAAAGCTGACTAAATTGCTCATTTAGAATATCCGAGATGGCTTTCCCATGGTGCTCTTCAGATAGAGACACCTGACCTGCATCATCACATTTGCATTATAAAGCTATTTAGTGTCAGCTTCTGTAGAAATAATACAACGAAAATGGGGTGATCCTTGAACTACATACAACACATAATCAAAAAAATCAACCAAAAGAATGACATAGTTGCCAACTTACATTCTGCCAATTCTTCTTGAGCAAGGACACCAGAAAGTTGACACTCAACTGAACATTCTGGAATATTTGCTTTTCCTCCATGCCACAGTTACCCACGGCAACACCCATACACAGAACTTTCTTCAATTGGAACTTGATAGTGGCTTTTGTTTCATTTACTTTTCCCTCCAATGACTCTTGATGTGACACCAAAGTAGGAAACTTACCAGCCTTGTTTAGACCAGGGCCAAGAAGTCGAGGAATCTGCTTGATAATTGCTTCTGATGCAAGAAAAGCATGATATTTCTTGGCAAGCTTCTTAACCAATTTCTTGTTCTTGTTCATTTTCTTTAATCCTTCGACATCCATGTAGTCCAATCCTATTTTCTCAGCCTGCCATTTTGCTCAAAGTCACAAATCATATTGCAATAAGAGATATTTTAGGCATACTGGACTTTATCCTTTTCAATAATATTGCACTCTATGAGTTCTGTACAGGGTTACAAATAACAAAAATTGGCAGTAAAACTGTACATTTACTTGAATCTTTAGAAAAAAATCAATGGCCTGTGTTGTCAGTGTGGGTTCAGGTTCAGCAATTCAGACTTTTCTCCCCAGGTTTAGAACACCCAAAATGTACAAAATTAAATACAAAACATATCTGATAGTTAATTATTCAAAATCAGTTGCCAAACATTAAAGATAAGTCAAAATGATTTAAACAGTAAACTTCATATTAGTACATCTGCACAGGGAAAATCAATAGAAATCGTCATGTTGCTGCTCCTCAAGGAGTATCAATGTCATTAGCTGGTTCATTGGATGGACAGGCAGTGCCAGAGCCACTTCCATTAGCTGCATCAAGTAAATTACACTGTAGTAGCCCTGTGTCCCACATCCTCAATCAAGACTAAGAATAGCTGTTAGTTAGAGTTAGGGTTTTTTATATTTTCTTTATTCATTAAAAAAATGGTACAAGGCTTTGGCCAGGATTCTGTCCCTGGCTGAATCCTGGGGCCTGGGGCAGCAACCTGTTTGGACCCAGAGCAGGATCAAAACCAAATCTGGACCAGTTGCAGTTTGGCCAATGGAAAACATAACCCAGGAAGAAATATATACCTAAATCTAAGAGCGAATTTTCACTTGAAATTACTTATTGTTTGATTATAACTTGTTAGTCTAGAGAAGAAGCCCAGCCTGATTTCCACACATTAAAGCCTATAGGCAGGATCAACATGTGTTGAAAGACTTATAGTGATAGCTCGACCAAACGTGGCAATAAACAATCTACTGCAAAAGACATCTACGAAGCTGACAAGAGGAGAATTAAGGTCCCACAACATTAGAAATCAAGCTCAAACACATCCAAAATGTAAGATGAACGAAGCCAGGTTAATGGATGTGTATTATAAAATCCACTTAATTCTAGAAATTGAAGATATAAACAACTCACTGATTATCCAAAGAGAGATTAGGTCTGGAGACTTTCCATATACTAGCTTAAACAAATCAAGAATGTAAGGTAAATGCCAGATGAAAGGTTGGAAATTCAAATAGTTACTGAATTCAAGACAACTTGACAATACAGGCACTAGACTGATCTTCCAATGAGGGACCTTCTATTGAATTCTAGATAGCTTGACAATACAGACACCAAACTGATCTTCTGAAGAAGGCTTATTTATGTCTTGTGCAGATGAATAATTGTAAATTCAACTAGCTGCTATCAATTCTAGATAACTTGACATCACAAATAACACTACTCTTCAAATGACAGATAGGATGACGTATGTCTGTTAGAAAAACTGGCACTATCAAATCCAAACAGTAAAGTAGAACCCAGTTGGATAGTTGAAATTTCTAAAAATTGCTGACAAATTCTAGACAACTCAGTGTTAGTTTTTTAAAGAGAGATTAGTTACTCAACAAAAAGAAAAAGATAAGAGATTGGGTCTCCTGGAAAGCTCATCGAAATTTATAAAAGCTTGTCACAATCCTATATGACTTTACAATATAAACACACACCGATCTTGTGAAAATGGAACTTGTATCGACTAGTAAATTCGGTATATCGTGAAAATAATGAACCTAGTAAATCAGGATAAGCCCTTAAACAGGCACTCGAGATGGAGAGAAACGCAATAAACCATGATGAGAAGGAAAGCAAACCAAGCACACCATATAAGTTTATAACAAGAATAAAAGTTTCTTAAGCGATCTGAGAAAGGATGCCCATATCTTTCAAGAAAACCCTTTTCGTATGCAAAAAATCTAAAAGATGAAAAAGGCATATTGCAAGCTCTGATTTCAAAAAAGTGTGTTTTTACTATTGTCTTGTAAGTGTACAGAGAAGAGAAATGGGCATTTGGGATTCGTTATGAGCAGATGTCTAATCATAATGAAAAGAGGAGAGATGTGAAAACCTCTTCAACATGCTGGGCATCACCGAGCATGCAGAGCTTCATCTTGGGGCGAGGGATGTGAGGGAGTTTGACAGAGCCACTGAAGCGCTTATCCTTCTGAGGGTCATAATTCTTCAGCCCAATCTGCAATTCGATCGTCTCCACAAACTTTCTCTTCTTGTCTTTGCTCTCTCCCACCAAGCCTGTTATCGCCTCCCTCAAAACATCGCTCTGAAGCTTACTGCACAAGTATTACACACACATCACATTACATTCAGCGAACCCTCAAGCGAAAAAGCCTATATCAGATCTCTGCGCATACATACCTCATGGCTGATACAACGCCGCCCTTCTGCTCTCCTCTCCTCTGTTCTTTTCCGTTTACTTTCCCTAACAACAGCAAGGGCTGGTACCGATAAAAGAAAAAAAACCCAAAGCTAGGGTTTTGCTAAACTCTCTTCATTGCCCGCAACCGCCAATGTGTTCACACGAATGACATTAGTTGTTAGGGTTTCTCAACAAATATGTTGTGGGCTCTTTCTCATAGGTGCATAACATGGATTTGAGCAAATGTTTAAGTTAACTTATATCTAGTTAAGTTAATGTCAATCTAATTAAATAAATGTACATAATCAAGCATGAAATTAATATAGAATAAGGAGCTAAGAATTGATAATTGAAAGTATTTTTCAAAGACTAGGAGGTAATATATAAAGAGATCTAAGGGAATAGTTCAAGACTAAAGTAAATTAAGAATAGAAGTGTGGAAGGGAAAAGTAATATAGCTTGTTATTTTTTATTTTTTTGGAGTTTCGTCAAGTTAAATTTTGATGGAGCTTCTTATGATAATCTTAGATTTGTAGGGGCAAGAGTGATTTTGTGTAAAGACGATGGAAGTCTAATTCAAGGTGGTTTCTTATTCTTAAGGTGTAATATACACAATGAAGCAAAGTGGGAAGGAGTTCTGATAGCTTTGAAGCTGGTGTCTACTAGTGGAATGTAAATTCTAATAGTAGAAGGTGATTCTCGAGTTGTAATCGATGCACTTAAAAAATGAAGTTGTCCTAATTGGAAGCTTGGAAGATTACCAAAAGATGCATGTATGATAAGTACAAAGTTTAAGGAGATCCCTTAATGTTCTTGCTATCATAAGGCCAATTTGGTGTCACATTATTTAGCCAATTTTAGATTGATCAAGATCCTCTTACAGCCTTATATAATTAGCATCCCTCCTCTTGGGGTGAGTTGGGGATTTCTATAGCAAAATATGAAATGAAAATTAGGATTAAAACCCTAATATTAAAACTTCACTTCACATCTACCTACACCTCAATTTAAGCAAAGGAAACTTGAAAAATATAAACAAAAGAAACTTTTACTCATGCAAGACTCTTGATACACCAATGGTAGTTGTGCTCAAAGGATTTTCTATTGACAAAAGATGGAATGTGGTTGCTCACAATGACAACATGGCATTGTATTTCAAACTAAGGGTCACTCCAAATGGCTTATGGAGGGGTAGATTTATAGGTTTTTTTATTTAGTGGATCAATAGTTAGGATTTGTTGGGAGGATTAGTGGGTAGAATTAAGTTGATTATTTGGTTATGAGATGGAGGGTGGAGAAAAAAGGAGAATTTTAATAATTATTTTATAATTTTTAGGTGTAAAGGTGGGATTTAAATAATGTTTTATTTAAATCATGGGAGATGGGAGAGGGGAAATTAATAAATAAATTGATATTTAATTATTTAGGAAGTTAGCAAATTGGCAAAACAATTAAATAAATTTAATTTAATTAATTAATGGAAAAATGAATATGTGACAAGCGATGTTAGGACGTGGACCATCTCTTTTAAGTTTCTATAGGGGAAATATTTAAATTTTATGCTACCTTGATTACCAATATTATTAAGGCCCATTTATGGTCATGTGCCCTAGCCATCAATGATATTTTTTACAACTAGCATACATGTATTAAATATTAATATATATAAAATACGTCGAGAGTTATCATCTTTATTGAGTGCTTCTACGTTGGAGCTCAACAAATTTTTCATTCACCTAAATTTTCATGATTTGTGAATCACAAAACGAATTAGATGAAAAAAAAACACTCTAATATATATATATATATATATATACACACACACTGAATATATATATATACACACTAAAAATCTATAAGACATATAATCATTGTTAAAGTGTATGCCTCATGAACTTTTTTTGCAACATCTTCCATTGTCATTATTTCTAGTTCTTCGACATCATCGATCATTAAGCTTGTATTTTCAATTTCTTTGACCATCTTATTGCAATACTCTAAAATTGTTTGTCGACAAGGGTTTCAAAAAAATCATTTGACCTTACAAGGTAGTTGGGCTTTCAACTATGATTTCTGATTCGTTTTGTAAATCTCCCATTTTAAATTCAATTATTTGTTGAAAATAAAAGAACCCTATTTGAACCCTAACCCTAATATAATCTTAATTCCAATTTAATTATAACCCTATTTGAACCATAACCTCAACCCCAAATGAATGCTAATCACAAACCTAATCCCAACCCTAACCTTAATCCAAATTCTAAACTTTATCTTACAACACTAATTGTAACCATAATTGTATTTGAACCATAACCATAACCTTAGTTCCTTAATTGAATCTTAACCCTAACCCTTAAATAATATTAACAATCATGATTTAATATTGATAAACATGATTTACATATGAGTTTTTATGTTATACTTATTATTAAATTTACAAGTGAAATAAGAATGTAATCATGCTTAATGACCATAATATAATAAACAATGTAAATCCTTAATAGATTTATAGTCCTATAGTCACTAATAACATAATGTGAATTTGGGTTTTATAGTTAATGTATAATGCTAGCTACAAAGGAGTGATTTATTAAATAAAGATTATAAAAAAAACTAATATATTTGATTGGAGAAAAATCATAATAGCAAACCCCAGCTCATAGTTATTAAGATCCTATGCCATAATCACAAATTTATTTGTTGCTAGTAAAACCATTAAATTTTAATCTTGTGATCATGATATCTTTGTGAAATAGTACCTTATTGTCCTATTTGAGAATAATTACACCCATAATATTATTGACTCTCTTTTTATGGTTATAATTTTTTTAATAACTATCTTTTTTGAATTTAACATGTGTAGTTTTCATTATTTTTCAAGCATATTTTTATAAATATTTATGATTGTGCAAAAGGTTCTTTCTTGTGAATTGAATTGACATCCTCAATTCCCACACATTCTAACTTTGTATAATAAACATCATATTCTACAACAATCCATTTTATCATTTGAATTCAAAATATTTAAATATAAGTGCTTATTGCATATTGCATAGGAAAATGAGAGTAAAATCAAAGATATCTACTTGAGATGTTAAAGAGGAGACTGCCTCTTCAAAAAAATTAACATTTGTAGTTGTCATCATTTTTCAAGCAAATTTGTATAAATGATTATGATTGTTCCTTGAGAGGTTATTTCTTGTGTATTGAATCCAAAAAAAAAAAATATTACCCCTAGTATTATATATTACTATTTTATACTATAATATTATTATTAATGATATTTAAAATATTATTTCATATTATTATATTATATTATATTATTAGCTTTCACAAAAAATTAAAATTGAATTTATATTCTCTTTAAATAGAAATTATGAAACTTATTATTTTACATTGTTTTCTGTTTATTTATTTCTTCCAGTTTCATAAATCAAATTTAAACTGTATTAAACAATGAGCCATTATCATAAAACTTGAACAAACATAAAAAAATCATCATAAACAATATTTTTGTTATCTGAATCTTAAAAGAGAATTTTTTCTTTCTAAAAAACCAAGCTGTTACCAATTTTAAACATGGAGAAAAACTAATTGAGATTTGATGGGCAGTTTTAACTGTGAACAAAAAATTTAAAATCATGCCCACATAAGATTACATTTTCCTTCTAAATTTTTATGTGAAACATTAAAAAAAGAACATAAAATAACATGATAAGTCCATCTAAAAATTACTTGCTATTTTTTCTAAGCAGTGACCGCATAAAAAATTTAAGTATGCCTCTGCATGGGACCTTGTCAGGCTGCAATTCTATCAACCATTTATATGAATCAAAATTTGAGAGAAATTTATTAGAAACATATGGTGGATAGTCTAACCACGTAGATGTTTAGATGCTCATGGAATTTATGATCTCAAGCTTATTGAAATTTTTTTTAGTGTTTCAAGACATATTTACTCGTTGCTTACACCTTTTTCTAAATTTGAGATTTATTTCAATAATGATTGCCTACAAAATCAAGCTCCCTCCATTATCCCCACATAGTGCAGCTCCTCTTTACTCTCTTTTTTTTTAGTTTTGGGACCAAAACAATATAATTCTACGACATTTGAATATTTGCCATATTAATTAAAAAATCCTATAGGCTCGACATTTGGTCTCACTATCAGAAATAACACCTTTTTATGTAGAATAAAAAAAACATGGAAATAATTTCCTTTACAATAATGTCATCGGAACTTCCAGGGTCCTTTCCATGGAGATACTTCTCGAGTGTGCCATTGAGAACATAGTCATAAACATCACACATTTCTTAGTTCTGATCATAGTAGCCTATTGAGGGATACAACCTAGTAGTCATAAACAACTCTTGTGCCTAGGCTTGGACAACAGGCCTATCTCGTTCCTAAACTCTTGAGAACCTTGGAGGATTGAGGTTTTGCTCTCTTCACTGCAACTCTAATGCCACCACTGATTTATCCTCTCTAAACTTTTCCAAACCCACCTACCTCAAGAAGAAGTGAGTCGTCAAAGTTGTTGGTTGCATCTTGAATTTCTGAAAAACTAAAAGAACCTGCAACATATAGATCACACAAAAAATATCAATGAATCGATGAGACACACATGAATATGAATGTATCACTCACCCTTACCTCTGTTGAAAGCTAAATTCCTGCCACTTTCAAATGCCTCTACTGAAAGGAAAATGCCTCTAAAAGAAAAATATGCCTACTGTTGCGGTCTCCACTATTCTTTTAAAGACGCCAGGCTCTTCCACTTCCATGCGTTATGTGTTACATTCTCCACTCCATCGAAATAGTTGCGGGCTGCTACACACGTCCGCAACTATTTAATGCTCACTCATATGGCAAATTAATTATTAGACGTTACAACAGACATAACACTTTAATGCTCACCAATATGGTGAATTAATCAGACGTTACAACAGACAAAACACTTTAATGCTCACCTATCCGCATCGAATTCCCCCCACTTCACACTAGCCGCTGAATAAAAATGTAAACGGATTCTTAATTAAATCCACCATTTTTTTCAAAGATCCGGCCATGGAAATAACCATAAATGCCCGAGTATTGCGTTATGAGCAAAGAAAAATACCTGGAGTCCCAAATCTGTTATGTTGATCTCAAAGAGCTATAAAATTTGAAAGCAACACAAAGCAGTAGCCGTAGATCAAAACATGGAGCTTGAAAACTTTCAAGCAAATGCAATTGGCGATATGGATATCTGTGAATGCACAAGTGAAAGAAGTGAACTGTTTTCTTCAAACGAACATTACAATAATATCTGCTCTAATGTATGTAATTATAAATAGCAGGAAAGAAATGAAACCTGCGTAGAAACTAGAAAATGATCAGTAAATCTGCGTAGAAACCAGAAAATGAGGAATTCAATGCACACTGCATCTAATTTCTTTGTGGCACTCTTGCACTCCACTATAAACTGTGATGACTCTTCCATTGCCACCAGTTACACAATGTAATAAACTTCCACTCTCATCGTGAGACTCTTCAGCTTCTGTCGGTTATAAGCCGCTGCCTACCAAACATCTGATCTGCCACCGCCTGCCAAACATCTGATCTGCCATTGTGAAACTTTTCAGCTTCTTCTTGTTCGGCCTGGCTTAAACATCACACACTAAGCGCTGACCGCTTAGGTGGATGTCCCTTTTAACTCAACTCTGTCAGTCTGTTTAACCCAACCCTTTTTTCAGTTTCCGTTTCCGGCTGTAAAAAAAGTTTTCTGATGTGACGCGTGAGTTAGTTGGCTTTCGCTTCTGTACGGACCCATTCGCGCTGCATTTTTATGGAGAAATATCAATTTAGGTCTAGTTTATTAGTTGCCATGTTCGCAAAAAAGTGTTTGTTAAGATGATGTTTTAAAATATTTAAAATTTATACTTAGGATTTATCTAAAATTGTAAGGTTGTGTTTTAATCTTTAATTTGTTATTTAATATATATTATTTTTATTTTATTTCTTTATATAAAAATTTATTAAAAATTTTTATTTTTATTTTAATTTAAAATATATGAATATTTAGTATAAAAAATAATGAAATCTTTTTTTAAAATTATATTAAAATTAATTTAAATATTGAAACTTGATATTTTAATATAAATTAATGTTTAAACTTTGATAAAAATAAAATTTTATTTATATTTTTAAAATTTGATTATTGATAAATAAACAATTTGATAAACAATGTTCAATTTTAAAATAAAATTTTAAATCTTATGTATGAGATTTCTAGTAAATCTTCCAATTTAAAAAAAATAATTCATATGAAAGTATAATTTTTTGAAATAAAATATATATTTTTTTTTATAAAATAAATTATTGTTGGTGTTGGAGAAATATTAATGTAGAGGATGTTTTAAAACATTTAAATATATAAACTTAGAATTTATTTAAAATGATAAAGGTTATATTTTAGTTTTAGTTTTTTATTTAATACATATTATTTTTATTTTATTTTTTTATAAAAATTTAAATATTTAATTATAATTTTTTAATGTGTACAAATATTTAAAATATTTAAATATTATTAAAATTTATTAAAAATAAAAATATTTTAATGTAAAAATATATGAATATTTTAATATAAAAATATTAAATTTCTTAAAATGTTGTTTATATTAAATTAATTGAAATCTTTAAATTTTAATATTTATAAATTTTCATAAAAAATTATTTATAATTTATAATTTGATTAAATAATTTGATAAACAATGTTATTTTTTTAGAACAAAAATTTAAATCTTATGTACAAGATTTCATGTAAATCTTTAAATTTTAAAATTTTCTAATATTAAAGAATATAAAACTTTTAAATAAAATACAAGTTTAATTTTCATCAAATTTCATCTTTTAATAATTGAATACATTAAAAAATTCTTAATATATTTTAAAATGGTTATTTTAAATATATTATGATTAAAAATTTATTATATACAAAAAAATTATATAATAAATAATTTATGTTCTTCAAATTGTATTCATTGTATTATGAATATATTTTTCTTGTTAATATATTAATTATATTAATATTCTTATGAAATTAATATTTAGTTTTGATAAAAAAATTACTTTCTAATGATGTTAGTCATATACAAAAGACTTTTCTTTATGTTCTTTAGGTTGATTAAATCAAATGTACACACAACACTTTTCTTTTTACTTGCCATAATTCTAAGTGTTTGCATTGTCTTTATTGCCCTTGCACATCTTATCCTTACTTTTTGGTCTTTGCCACATTTGTTTCTATGTTTTTCTTGTTTCCTTCTTTTCTAATTGTTATGCATCCATGCTTGATTTTATCATGATATTTTTTATACTTTTATGCCTATATACTCATGATCCCATCCCTGGTAATACTTATATTCTACTTTGATTACTTGATCTAATACCTATGATGGTGTACGATGCTTAGATCTATATCACTATATTTTAGTTATGAACCTTATCAATTTACCTCATTCGTAGATTACAATTATGTGCTCATGCTTATTTTT
The DNA here is from genome assembly GCA_007258455.2 of Sequoia sempervirens. Lineage (NCBI taxonomy): Eukaryota > Viridiplantae > Streptophyta > Pinopsida > Cupressales > Cupressaceae > Sequoia > Sequoia sempervirens. The sequence continues at coordinate 76,305 of VDFB02267656.1, read as the reverse complement.
TATAACTTATGTAGTCATATTGTGTCTCCAATTCCATGTCATTCTATTATATTGTGAGACATCGTTCTTCCTCCATATTTTGTGTTCACTATATTGTCCTATCATGATTCTAGAGACACCCTTTTATATTGGGGGCATCTAATTTTCTCCATTATGTTGTCTTTATCTTATAGAAAGCATGAACTATTTGTTATGTAATTTTTTATATCTAATATTTTTTTTACCTTCATATATTTAAAATATATCTTTTCAAATGCATTCACTTATTAATTCATAATTAAAAATATTTTTATCCAACATTTATTATTCTTTCATATTAAAAATTTAATAATTTATATTTTATTTTAAGAAGTTAATGATTTTTTTAATCAAATATCTTGATTTATTATTATTCAAATTAAAAATTTAGAAATTAAAAAATAATTTTATCAAAATTTACAATATTAATTTATATTAAACATATCAACATTTTAATATTCAAATTAAATTAATAGAAACAATTTTTTAGAAGACTAATATTTCAATACTAAATATTTAAATATTTTTACATTGGAATAAAAATCAATTAACCTAAATAACATCAACAAAATCTTGTGTGTATTCCATTTGATTGATTTAAACAAGGTCATGATTGTGAAGTTCTTGTCAAATGTTGTGAGGTTAGTTTTGTTCTTTGATTTGTATTAATTTAAGTAGTTGTGTTTAAGTAATAAGATATAGAGTATGTTTTATTATACAAAATGAAATTTGCTTGTTAGATATATTGCATGTGTTGCGATTTTTTAAGTATATGGTACATGATTTTTAGAATGCTAACACAATTTATCATATAGCCAAAAATTGAAAAAGTAGAATTTGTACTTGCCTGAATCCAGTGCAATAGTTTTTTCCTTCCAGTTGTGAAGTCATTGTTCTTATGTTTGAAAAATGCAAGATAAAATATTTCAACAAAAGGAGCATATGTAAGAAAATTTGCATATGTTTTGTGCAATATCACCTTGTTATGAAAGCAATAAATACAAAAGGATAAAGGATCTCTAGAAAAAATTGGTAAACTACTTCAACTTAAAATCCATGGTTTTAACTCATGAACAAAACTTATTAAATTCATACCATCTATGTGATCCATTAATCCCACTAGTTGTTCATTAGAAAAAGAATAACAAAGCAAAGAGCACACAACAATGTAGGAGGGATGAAGATTGTGTTCTCAATGAAATTCATATATTGTTTCTTATTCATGAACCCCAACACCATCGCATATTTGCATATTTGAGCTCAGTAGAAGCTATAAGTCCTCATTTCCTTACTAGAGGTTTCCAATCTTGGTGTTCATTGTTTTGGATTTGTGCAATGTTATTTATCTATGTTAATTGTTTAAGCACATACTTGTGGAATAATATGAGGTAAAACAACTTTTTCAAGCACCATATTGAACACTTTGAAAATAAAACTAATCTAATAGTCACAAGTCGGTGAATTAGCTCTCTTGAGTTAGTTTTATAGATCACCAGTCCCAAACCCTTTCTTGTCTTTTAAAAATTAGTGAGTTCACTTTTAGGGCTTTTCTATATTCACATAAATGGGAGACAAGGACTGCATAGATTAGCTATCATTTAACTAACTAATTCCATCAAATTCCAAAATCTAGCAAAATAGATATATGTGTAGAAACAACTCATGTCTTGCTAATTACTTTGGGAATATTTGAGACTAGATTTCATCCAAAGAACTGAAGAGAAGCACAAGACCCTATTTCAGGAAAGTAGACCATAAGCCTCTCCACCAAGCAATGGACACAACTAAGACTTGGCTTTTTAATTGATTTAATAACTATGAACTTATAACTTGAAAGTAAGACCTATCAGATAAAAATTTATGAAATCAAAGCAGCACAAGTGATTCCAAATCAGTGATATTCTAACTAAGAAAGATTGAAATATGCTAAATCTTCATAGCCCACTCCAATTAGGGATAGAGTACACTATTGTAAGCCTTGGATCTGCAACTATGTAAGAAGTATCTCTCACATCTCAAGACTCTCTTTTAACCATAAAATGTTAACCAAATTGAAAGAATTCTCAAATTTAGAAAGATCTTGGATAGCTGAATGATATTTATCTTTTCCAACACATTCATTTCAGATTCAACTAGTAAGAATTGGGCTTGGCAGTTAATTTCTATAGATGAAATTACCTTCTAATGCACGAAGAGGGGACATAAGAAGATTGCTTATTATGTCCAATTCCATTGACAAAATAATATCAACAATTGTGTATTATCCTTATCAATGAAATCTCATTAGCTGGAGGAAGAATGTTACACTGCATCTAGATAAAATATTGTGTGATGTAATGCAAATGCCTACTAAATTTTTTGGTGGTTTAGACATTATTTTAATATTTTTTTTCCTTTTCTTGCAATTGCCCCTAATTTGACAAGTTTTTTATTGGCCAAAATTTGGCCACACTAGACACAATGGTCCACTTTATTTTGTGCCAAAATATTAAAAAAGAGTAAGTCGTTTGCAATATATATCAAAGATGTGTCAACAAAAAGCTAAAATAGTTTGATTTCAAAATATTCAAATTGGATAAAATAAAAATTTGTGGAAAATTATAAATGAAAGTACATGGAAATCTTTTCACGAGGAAACAAAGCCTCCACTTCTTGAACACCACCAACTAGTTGACCTTCAAAGAATGCCTCAAATTTAAGATCTCTAGGCTATATATAGAATAAGGCTTGTAACGGAAGAAAGTCCCTTATTGCTTTTTTTTTTATTTGTTTTTCTTTAGTGAGTACACAAATATTTTAAATCTACTTTATAATATTCAATACTTTCTTTGCATTTTATTTAAGTTATTTTTTAGCCAATAAAGATTTTTATTTAGATCATTATTTGCAACTATTTTTAAAAAGTTTTTATAATAATTATTTTTAACTTTGCTATAATCATTGTACTTCCAATATCAAGGATTAAGTGGCTGATAAATTGCCACAACAAAAGTTAATAAAATTATAAAACAAAAATATTATGCTCACCTCCAAAGTCGTCTTCATTGTCTCAATTAAATATCACACATTTTATCATTAGAAAAAATCTATAATTAATGATAATAAAATTATAAATTTTGATTGGCTCAAATATACAATATTAACCACTAATTACTTACTATAATAATAATCTAAAAATAAGTAGACCTATATTTATTTAATTATCTTTTGTAAGTGAGATGTTAAAAAATATTTGGTGAGTTTAATTTTACCTTTCACCAAATTTAGGAGTTTTATGAATGACATTATTGTTTCATAAAAGATAAATGATTTCTACAAAACTTTATATCCAATACTTTCTTGGCATTTTATTAGGTTATCTTTTAGTCAATAAAGATTTTTATTATTTATATCTTTATTTGTAATGTTTTTGAATTCCTTTTTATAATGAATAAATAAAATTATCATTTTTGATTGGGTCAAATATACAATATTAACCACTAATTACTTAGTATAATAATAATCTAAAAATAAAAATATATAAATTTCTATATTTATTTAATTATCTTTTGCACTCTAAGTGAGATGTTAAAAAATATTTGATGAGTTTAATTTTACCTTTTACCAAATTTAGGAGTTTTATGAATGCCATTTTTCTTTCATAAAAAGTAAATAATTTTTACAAAACTTTATATCCAATACTTTCTTTACATTTTACTTAGGTCATCTTTTAGTCAATAAATATTTTTATTATTCATATCGTTATTTGTAATTTTTTTATAATAAATTTATTTTAACTTTACTATAATCATTGTACTTTTGACTATCATGCATTAAATGACAGTTTACAATATTAACCACTAATTACTTACTATAATAATAATCCAAAAATAAAAATATATACATATCTATATTTATTTAACTATCTTTTGCACTATAAGCCATATGTTAAAAAAATATTTAATGAGTTTAATTTTACCTTTCACCAAATTTAGGAGTTTTATGAATGACATTTTTGTTTCATAAAAAGTAAATGATTTTTTACTAAACTTTATATCTAATACTTTCTTTGCATTTTACTTAGGTTATCTTTTAGTTAATAAAGGATTTATAGTTTTAGGAATAAATTTATTTTAACTTTACTATAATCATTATACTTCTCAATATCATGCATTAAATGGTAGTTTACAATATTAATCACTAATTACTTACTATAATAATTATCTAAGAGAAAATATATAAATGTTTATATTTATTTAATTATCTTTTACATTGTAAGTGAGATGTTAAAAAAATATTTGATGAGTTTAATTTTAACTTTGACCAAATTTAGGAGTTTTATGAATGATATTTTTGTTTCATAAAAAGTAAATGTTTTTAACTTTATATCCAATACTTTCTTTGCATTTTACTTAGGTTATCTTTTAGTCAATATAGATTTTAGTTATTTATATCATTATTTGTAACTTCTTTTGAAAAGTTTTTATAATAAATTTATTTTAACTTTACTATAATTATTGTACTTCCAAATATCATGCATTAAATGAGGATAAACTGCCTCAACAAAAGCTAATAAAATTGTAAAATAAAAAGATTATGTTTACTTCAAATTTTTTTATAATAAATTTATTTTAACTTTACTATAATCATTGTACTTCAGAATATCATGCATTAAATGGCAGAGATTATGTTCACTTCCACAAAAGTTGTTCTCATTGCCTTAGTTTTTTTGGTCAATGATATTTGACAAAAATGATTTTGAAAATTATAAAAGTTAAATATCACACATTTTGCATTAGAAAAAAATAAATATAATGAATGAAAATAAAATTATCAATTTTGATTTGCTCAAATATACAATATTAGTCACTAGTTATAGTCTTGGCCTTGGCTATAATTCCATGTGAGGAACTAATAATGTTAAGAGAAGTGTTTTGTACATTTAATTTAATCAATCAAAATAGCATAAAGAAAAGTATTTAGTATATGACTAATATGATTAGAATATTAACATAATTAAAATATTAATTAAAAAATGATATTCAAAATACAATGAATACAATTTGAAGAATATGCATTATTTGTTATGTGATTTTTTATGTATAATATAAATATTTTTAAATACACTAAAAATATTTTGAATGAATTAGTTATTAAAATACAAAATTTAATAAAATTAAATACATTCAACTATTAAAATAAAAAAATTATTAAAAAAAATATTATATTTTATTTCAAAAAAGTATACTTACATATTATTATTATTTTTTAAAAAATTGAAAGATCTACTAGAAATCTTATACACAAGATTTAAAATTTTATTTTAAAATTGAACATTGCTTATTAAATTGTTTATTTATCAATAATCAAATTTAAAAAATATAAATAAACTTTTATTTTTATCAAAGTTTAAACATTAATTTATATTAAAATATCAAGTTTTACTATTTAAATTAATTTTAATATAATTTTAAAAAAAAGATTTCAATATTTTTTTATACTAAATATTCATATTTTTTAAATTAAAATAAAAATTTCAATTTTTAATTAATTTTTTTATGTAAAAGGATGAAATATAAATAATATATATTAAATAACAAATTAAAGATTAAAATACAACCTTATGATTTTAAATAAATCTTAAATATTAATTTAAAATTTTTTAAAACATCATCTTTCAAACACTTTTTTTGCGAACATGGCAACTAATAAAGCAGACCACATTGGTATTTCTCCGCCAATGGTAGTCCACTCTCTAGACCTCCGTACAGAAGCGAAAGCCAACTAACTCACGCGTCACATCAGAAAACTTTTTTTACAGCCGGAACCGGAAACTGAAAAAAGGGTTGGGTTAAACAGACTGACAGAGTTGAGTTAAAAGGGACATCCACCTAAGCGGTCAGCGCTTAGTGTGTGATGTTTAAGCCAGGCCTTCTTGTTCACCATCATGACAGCCAGCAAGCACGTCAACTTTTTTGAAAAATGGTTAATGTTTACGGAGAAATATTCTTCCCTCTACAACTGAATACGCCTCTCGGTCCTTCATTTATTGTGAAGGCTCCTATATTCAATCATATGTATAGAGGTGTGTGCGGTATCAAATATTTTTTGTTTTTCTAAGGCAAGTTTGGTGGTTAGATCCACATTTGTTAATGGTGTTGTACTATCAACTTTATTTCTTTTGGTTGAAATGAGTGTTGTAATTGTTGGAGCATGTAATGATTAATGAATTTTAATATAAACAAACGCATGAGTGGGAAGGGTGGTTTTTCAAGGCCTAAGGTTGCATTATATAGTGTAGATCTAAGAATCTTGTTGAGTTATAATTTGGCACCTAGGTGTGGTGTTGGCAACGTATTCAGTTGTCTTGTATTTTGTGTTTTAGTTATGGTTCAGGAAGAATGTTGGGAAGGTGACTAATTTATAGAAAAATGAAAATAATAGAAAATAATCATTTGAAAGTGATATGTGCATGCAATTGTGTGGTGACACTTAATTTTATCAAAGGCGTGTTAAGAGAATAAGGTTTAGGTATAACTAGGAATATTTAGTGTAAAGCACCTATTCAAGTGATTTCATCATGAATTTGGATACTAAGGTCCCTAATGTGGTGATTAGAATAGTGCTTGTGTCCATTCCTACCATAGAAATTTCACCACATGGATCTAATAGTAGTTGTTAAGAGCACGTTGTGACTCCAAATGCTAATGGTGAGGGGTGTGGATGTCTCTACACCTAGTGGTTGTGAAGCATGAGCTATGTGTGCCTAGGTCTTTTTATGATGATATAGAGAAGGTACTACAAGGATTGATGATGACTCATAATAAGGGTCACGTATAAGTCTTTGGTGATTTCTTGATCCTAATTTTGTGTGGGACTAGAATTCATGGAGCAAGGCATTTAGGAATTTGGGTGTTTGGTTCCCTTCATTGGATGTAGCAACACAATTTTTTCAAGCTAGAGGTGGTGAGTAGCATAGTGGAATTTAGGTGGGGTAAGTGGTGGAGAAGGGTGAGTAAATTAGCTTAGGGATGCAATGTTGAGATGTGGTGTGATGGAAGGTGTTGTCTAGCTATTTTTTTGTTATTTGACTCTCATCTGCATATAAATATGTCTGGATTACTATGCATGGCAAGTAGATCATGCAATATTTTATTATTTATTTTTTATTATTTTTTGTTGCTAGTATGCATATAATGTTATATACAATCATTAATATAGTTATTTATCTTTGTAAAGACAATTATTGTCTATTATTTTTTTCTCCAAGGGTGTGATGGTCACACACCTATACTGAGAAGGGGGGATGAATTAGTATAAGTTAATCTTTTGCTTATTTAAAAGTTAACAACCATACTAATAGCAATCACACAAGATCTAACAATTAAGAACATAAGATTTACGTGGAAACCCTTTCAAGAAAAAACCACAAAGAAATATTGATTGGATCTACTATCCAAATCCAACCACAAAATAAAATTATCTCACAAAATTTATAGGTGCCAACACACTAGAGACACTAATCCCACTACTAAGCACCAACTTCACAAGAGACACCAATTTCTTCTTGTAGGAGGCACTAACCTTCAAATAAAAAAAGTTTCACCTTTTAGATGTTGCTTCTTCAATAAATGACGAACATTTCACTTTCCATTAAAAATCTTCTTGCATTAGAATGATGTCACATTTTTCTCACATATTCCCACTCACACCAAACTCTTCAACACACCTTTTTATATCACATCATGCCTCTTCATAGAGAGGGGCAATTTTTCCAAGGGAAGTCATCCCCTTTCAAAGAGGGGTGTACCTTCCTTTTTAATTATAAATTGGGATGATTTGTCCCCAAACATGGGTACCACAACTTGGGAGTCGGCTAGCCCTTAGGATATTTAAATTAAATCACAATAAATATTTTCTTCTAATTTAATTCTCCTTATCATTTATTTTTTACATTAATTCTCCTCCTTTGACATTAATAATAAATTAGCATGACATTAATTCTCCTTTGACATCAATGGCAATATTCCAACAACCTCCCCATTTACAGTCATTGATGGAAACCTTGCAAATAAATAATTTGTAGATATTATAAAACATAATTATCCCCCTTTCTATAATTCTCCCCCTTTTCCATCAAAGGCAAAGGAATGTTCATCATTATCACCAAAGAATCTATGGAGCTAAACAATAATGCAGTGATTAGCTCCCCCTGACTTGTGTTTCTCCTTAAGAACTTAGTTACTAGATGAAAAAGATATGACTCCCAATTTTTTCTTGAGATACTCAAAGGTCTCTTTTGGAAGAGGCTTTATGAAAATATTAGTGATTTTTTCTTTTGTGGCAATGTACTCCAACTTGACATGCAATTTTGCTACATATTCTCTTAAGAAATGATACTTGATAGGAATATGCTTTGTTCTAGAGTGCATAACAAGATTCTTTGAAATATTTATGGCACTAGTGTTGTCACAAAGTATTGAAATTGGATGATCATGTTCCATTTTAATGTCTTTCAATGTCTTCTTCAGCTAATGAACTTGTGTGCAATATGACACTATTGCTACGTATTTTGCCTATGTTGTGGATAAAGAGATAGAATCCTACTTCTTGATTAACCAAGACACAGGAATGTTTCCAAGAAAGAATGCTCCTCCACTTGTATTATTTCTATTATCAACATTTCTTTCCCAATCTACATTTGTATATAATGTTAGAGTGAAATATCCATCTCTTGGATACTACAAACCATTGTCAAAAGTTCCCTTTGGATATCTAAATATTCTTTTGATTGCTTACACGAGTTTCTTTTGGTGTTGCTTGGAAATATGCTACTATGCCCATTGCTTGCATAATGTCTAGCCTTGATCCAGTTACATATAGTAGGTTTCCAATCATTAATATGTAAAGTATTGGATTTGCTTCAGGAGATTCATCATCATTGCTTAGTTAATATCCTATGATCATGGGTGTGCTAATCGATGCACAATCTTCCATTCAATTTTTTCAACATCTCATTGGCATACTTTGTTTGTGAGATAAATATGCCTTTGTGAGATTGAGAAATTTGTAATCCAAGAAAGAATGACAACTCACCGAGTATAGACATCTCAAACTCCTTTTGCATATCATTTGCAAATTCTTGACACTTTTTTCACTACTACCTACAAAAATAATGCCATCTACATAAAATACAACAATCAACTAATTTTCACCTTCAATCTTGATGAAGAGATTACTATCACCAATTCTTATTTTGTAGCCTTATTTTTGTAGATATTTGTCGAGTCTTGAATACTAGGCTTTGGGGGATTACTTTAGCCCATAGAATGCTTTCTTCAATTTGGTCACACAATCCTTATTTTTTGATAATAAGAAACCTTTTAGTTGTTCAATGTATATCTCTTCCTCTAAATTTCTATTGAGAAAGGCAAACTTAACATCCATTTGATAGACTTTAAATTTTTTGAAACAAACATATGACAAAAATATTCTAATAGCTTCTAGTCTTGCAATAGGAGCAAAAGTTTCTTCAAAGTCAATACCTTCAACTTGATCATAACCTTTACAAACTAACTTTATTTTTTCTTATTACTTGACCATCTTCATTCATCTTATTTTTGAAAACCCCTTGGAACCAATCACATTCTTGTCTTTTGGTCTTGCAATGAGTTCCCATGTCTCATTTTTTTCAATTTGATTCGACTCTTCTTCCATAGCATCAATCCAATGCTTGTCTTCACTAGAGCTTCTACAAAGTCTTTAGGGTCCATTTTAGATAGCAAGGAGAGTTTCGTTTGTTCAAATGTACTTGCTAATATTTTTCTAGTATGCATTCCAGTATCTTTTTCACCAAGAATTATACTTTCCAAATGATTCTTCTGGACAAATCCAAATGGTGCCTTTTTATCTCCTTGTTCTATTTCTTCTTTTTCTTCCTTGCAATTTGATTCCTTTGTGTGATTATTTTCTTGTGCCTTCTCTTTTTGATGCCTCGATTATTCCACTTTGACATTTGAAATTATTAGAGTAATCATGCATTAGATAATAATTAATTAAACTTTAATTAATTATTAGTCTAATTTTTTTCCCATGCACTTAAGCTAAACTTAAGAGTTCTTTATTCGGTTAACTAAGTGTTTTTCTATGTTAACTAAAGTGAGCTATTATTAGATCATTTTGTCTCATCGCATGCGATGTTGACACTAGTCCTGATCTAATCCCTTTACCATTTAGAGTTGCTCCTATATAGCACTCAACCCACATTGTAAACTCATGCCAACAACATATGCAACCCATAAACCACAATCACAAGCTCCCTCTATCAAACATGTCAATGAAGAACATACATATCCAAGAACTCCCATTGCATGGGTAATGTCAAAGCATATTGTGAATATTAAATTCCTCGAGCTCCCTCCGGGTGGTTTTTGTTTTTGCTAAGTATCGGGCTGCGCCTCATTTATTTGAACAATCATCAAGCCCCCTTTTGTAGAACTTCATCCACTACTGCCACGTATCCACCAAGCGCTCCTCACAGGGAATCCTTCCTTCACTCTCCTACCGACTTTCGCCATGCTTCCACGTGTCATCACCGCAGGCACTTCAAGGCTGCTTCCCTTCACTTTTCAATTGGGCCCCATCCACGTGCCACATAATGTCTATCTGCGTTCACTTTTTGGGTGGACCCCACTATCAATGTCGGTAGTAAAGAATGCCTCCACGTGTCTTCACCGTGCAGTTTTTCATCACAAGGAGGAATCAACGAATGAGGCCCGACCTGTTTCCACGTGTCTCTTTCGCGAGGACTTCATTGAATGGAAGGAGAGAGTGAGCAGCGTGCCCCACCAGATTGCCACATGTTCTAACTGCCTTCATGGGTGAATGACACATGTTTACACAAGAGTTTGTTGGGACCACTGCCATCATTCAGAGGGGATGCATCTGTTTGAGGAGCAACTACATTCCATGGCCTAAATCTTTTTTGTTGCAATAGCCAAAGGAAATCATTGCTACAAGCATCATTGCTCATGATACGGGATCTTTTTTGTTACTGGCTCGCTAAGCGATGGGATTTTTATCTATATATACTACTTCTGAAAATGAGTTCAAAAGATACAGAAAAATTAAGGGAAAGACACCAGGACTTTTGTATTGCTTTTAGATTATTGTATAAGAGTCTCAGACTATGCCATTTTTTAGCCTTTCTGTTTTCTTAGGCTATTTTATAAAAACATCATACTGTGTTATTATTGTCTTGAATTGTTTATTTGCGGAACTTTTATGATTTCAATATAACCTCAGCTGATTTAGACCATGTCTTTTGACTCTTTTTTTTAGTAAATGTATATGGGAATTATTTTATGTCATTAGATAAATGATTTAGGTTTTCATCTTTGATTTCTATTATTCTGGGACATAGCAGATCGTTGAACAGTCCCTTAAATCGCATCTAAAAGATAGATTTATCATGCCTTACATCTAAGTCTTGGCGCATCGCCTTAGTTAGACTTTAATTTTTTATATCTCCTTCCTTTTCCCATTCCAAAACCCCAAGTACAAAAGAATCCAACTTCTTTAAAAATCCAGAGGTCACTCAATTTAGCGCAATTGGTGTAAAGGGTGTTACCTTGCCAATTTTTGGCATCAACAGTTTCTTTTTTCTGGCACACTCGGTGGGACTGCTTAAATGAATCTAAATCTAAAGAGGGTGTATGAGCCATCAGCTTGTTACTAGATCCCAAACAACAAATAACCCTAGTTTGTTAGTGTCGCCACTAGGAACAGTACAAGCCACGACCCAGATAGTGAACATTCCTCTCCCTCCACCCCTTCTACTAGCCATGTTGCCAACCGCTAACAGAAATTATGTGGCATGGGATGCTGGAAGTCCTCTTGTAACACTAGTAGCACCCATCATTTGGGCCCCTATCCCAGTCTCTGCTTTAAAAGATATACCTAAATTTATTGAGGATGGCTCAAGAACACCATCAGAGCATTTGCAAGATGTGGCAGATGTGTGTTTGGTGCATAGAGTTATAGACCAAAATATAGCACTAAATTTTCTCATAGCCTCTTTTAGGGGTAAAGCGCTGGTTTGGTACCGCACACTGCAAGCTAATACTATCGCTACCTGGGATCAGCTTGGAGACCCTTTCTATGAAAGATTCTTGAATGATGGAGACAGGTCTTCGCAATATCATTAGATGTTGATCATAAAATGGGCCCCATATGAAGCCATGATTGACTTCAATTCCCAGTTCCATATAACTTGGAAGAGAATTTAGGTTGTTATATGCCCATTAGTTGAGTTAGCATTCATGTTCTACTTAAAATCCATCAATTTCGACATCTCGATGATGATCCAATCTCTTGGTAGAACCAGTTCCATATAACTTGTCAAAGAATTTAGGTTTTTATCTACCCATTAGTTGAGTTAGCATTCATGTTCTACTTAAAATCCATCAACGTCGACATCTCGATGGTGATCCAATCTCTTGGTAGAACCATGCTACTGAATGCATACAATGTCGCAATCAAGGCAGAGAACAATCTAATAGACACAGGGAAGTTGTCACCTCGACCCATCATGCCTATATTTCTAGGGAAATATCAATTCCCATCTACCAGTGCGCTCGCTCCTCCTCAATCTATGTACACATATCCAAGCGCACCACAGAATGTTTCCTCTACATCTGGATCTTCAAAAGACGATATGAGCGATGTCAAGGAAATGTTGTGAACCATCGTCAACGAAATAATTGTCATAAAGCGAAACTATTTTGCACCTCCAAAGCCAATTTACCAAAATTATCAAGGTCGAAGATCTTCTTACCAACAAAATTAGTTTCAAGGAGGCTTTCATACAAATCTGCAGGCACAAACAACTAATCAAATAGTACCAATGCCTTCTCCATTACAAAGTGCTAGCCCAAGCTCGAGCAAAGAGCTGACGATAGGGTAGAACAATTTAGTTGACAACATCAACCCCTGGTGCTTCCCCTGTTGTGACACACATATTCCCCGAAACTGCCAGTGAGGCAATCTACAACAAAAGGTGGCAAAAGAACGCAACCAAGGCACAACAATAGACCATGGAGGTTATGTATATGCCTCTATGCAAATGGAAAACATGATACTCACTGCGCAAATGCAAGGGATGTCCTTGGAGCAAGAAACGAATATCGCGCCCGATCACACACTCTTCTCATGGATGGAAGAAGAGGAGGCAATGTTTGCTAATGATGCATCCACATCAAAAAATCCACAAGTAAAGTTTGATTACAACACTTGTTTAAAGAAGACATTCACGGGTGAACCAGTCGTCCTGCAACCAGTTAGTCTGCAACCCAAAAGTGCATCCGATCAAACACCTAGTACCTCCGCAATGTCACAATAATGTCCGTCGTGAAGGGAAATTGTTATAACCAGAGCTAAGGAGAAAAAGCCTCCAAATCTGCCACCATTTAATTTGGTGGAACAATTGAAAAAATCATCCACTAAAGTGTCTCTTTGGGATATATTAGCTATGCATTGCTATAGAAGGCTCTCCAGGAAGATCCAATCATTGAGCCAATAGAGTAATCACTCAAGGGAAAGGCTATTAATACATCACCTCCTACCAAAGCTCTCACAAATAGCATTGAGGAAGCCTCTACCAAGGTTAGAGATAAGCTGAAACTAAAACCCTTCTTCCTAACTCTTATTGTGGGAGAGAAATTATTACACAATGCCATGATTGACTCTGGTGCTAGCACCACAGTCATGCCCAAATAGATAGTTGAAGCCTTAGGACTTAGCTACGAGCCTTTAAAGAGGGGGGTTATGCAACTTGATGGGAACAAATTCAAAACCGTAGGTGTCATCAAAGACCTTCCCTCGACTCTGTTCTCTTGCCCCAGCATCACAATTCTGCAAGATATTGTGATCATAGATGTTCCTCCCATGTTCGACCTCTGCTTATCCCAGGAATTCACTTCAAAGATAGGCGGATATTTGTCTTTGGACTGGTCACACTTGATCCTAAGGACCAAGCACAGAGCTAAAATTAAAAGTGTTTGAGGCTTTGCATTTGGAACATGTGGCCAATGAAGCCATGATCAACTTTGAGGCTACCCATACCTCTTTCACCAAGGAGGAAATGTATTGCACCAAGTTACTAGAGGAAGAAAAAGTGATTGAATATCGAACCAATTCAGAGGAAGTTCTCTTGAGTGAATTTATAGATGTTGATCCTTTTGGAAACTATCATGCTACCGGGTTAGGCACCTATGTCATGTATGATGAAGATCAAGTGCTTTTGAAGGTTGTGAAGGAACCTGAAAGCGATCAAGCTTCAGAGCAATGGACACTGTATTTTGATGGAGCAAGATGAAAATTTGACACAAGAGCTGGGATATGTTTGACATCCCCACAAAATGAAAAAACACTGAGGTCTTTCCACTTCCAAATCACTTGTTCGAGCAATGAAGCTGAATATGAAGGACTAGTGCAAGGTCTAAGCCTTGCGGAGCGGATGGGCATCAAGTAATTAATGGTGTTCAAAAATTTTGAACTAGTAGTCAACCAAGTCTGAGGGGTCTTTGCTGCAAAGAATGTCTACATGAGATCCTATAGACATAGAGTTCGGGACCTGATTGAGGGTTTTAAAGCCTTCAACATCCAGACAGTGCCCCAAGAACAAAATTTTGAGGCTGACCACATGGCCGCAATTAGATCTTAGTTTGACCTTTCCTCTGACCTAATTCATAGCAAAAACTTTATACGAGTGATAGTCCGACTGACAATTCTAGATAATGATCAGAGCTGGCAAGTGTTTGACAACGATGAACACATCGCCTCATTCATCCAATAGTCAGGAGAGTTTTCCAACCAACTCCAATCGAAGATTGCTGAGACCTATGACAGACAAACCATTCAACTAAGATCCAACAAGCTTCTGAAAGGACTAGTCACTCTCGAAAACCTATTTGATTGTGACGATGCAAGGAATGATAAGAGGAATTTTGTAATGGAAAAAAGCAATTATGCAGACCTTCAAGTCAGAGATGGAAGAAAGATCAAAGTTGGGAAAGATGTTTCACATCATGGTAAAGAAAGGCTCATCAACTTTCGTGAGAAGTATGAAGGAGTGGTCGTCTAGTCATATGATGATCTTAAGGGATACGATCCTGACATCATCCAACATACAATAGAGCTGATAGAAAGTACAAAACCAGTATGCCAAAAATAGAGGTCAATGAATCCAAAGATTGAAGCCTTGATGGCGCAATAGTTGAAAAAACTAATTCAGTCTCATATCATCTTCTCGATCAAGCACAACACATGGGTATCCAACCTAGTTCCAGTTCGAAAGAAGAATGGAGATATCTACCTATGTGTTGACTCTCAGGACCTAAATAGAGCATCCCTAAAGGACCACTACCTGCTACCTTCCATGGAGTCAATCTTGCAAACAGTGGCAGGATCATAAATATTTTCTCTGCTAGATGGCTTCTCCGGTTACAATTAGATCTAGGTCAAAGAGGGGGATGGATACAAAACAACATTCACTACCAAGTGGGGAAAATTTTCCTATGCAAAAATGCCTTTCGGCCTCTCAAATGCAGGAGCCACTTTCTAGCGAGCAACAGATATCGCTTTCAGTGAATTGATTAACAAGATTATCCTAATCTATTTCGATGATTTGATTGTATTCTCTAAGTCAAAGGATGATCACTTTGATCACCTAGAGATGGTTTTCAATAAATGCCAAGAGTTCGGGGTATCCCTGAACCTGAAAAAATGTGTCTTCAGAGTACTGTAAGGCAAGCTATTGGGACATGTAGTGTCCAAAGAAGGAATTGTAATTGATCCCAAGAAGGTGAAATAAATTAGAGAGCTTCCCCTACCAGTCAACAAGAAAGGAGTCCAATCTTTTTTGGGGAAGGTTAACTTATAAGAAAATTCATTTCAGATTTTGTAGGAATAATCAAACCAATCACCTTGATGTTGAAAAAGGATCAATTATTCAAATGGACAAAAGAAGCTAGAGAAGCCTTTGAAAAGGTTAAGGTTTCTATTTCCTCAACTCCTGTACTGGTCAATCCAAACTTGTCGAAGGAATTCATAATGTATGTATTCAACAACAAGTCACACATTATTTTAAGACTAGGAAGTCAAGCATTGCTACTGTCTTAACTCAAAAGGACGATGAAGGAAAGGGAGAACATCCGATAACACTTCACTCTCAGACCTTAAAGGAATATGAGACGAACTACAACTTCATCAAGAGGCAAGCGTTCGCAATTGTTAAGGGACTCAAGAAGTTTCAACACCTAATATTTTGCAACAAGGTGATTGTTTGTGTTGTGCATTCCAATGTGCATGAATACATCATGGAAGGAGAAATCACCGAAAAAAGGGCCAATTAGATCACCAAGATCCTTGAATACGACATTGAGGTCAAGCCTACAAAGACCATCTAAGGAAGAGGACTATGTGAATATCTAGCGCATGACAAAGAAATGACAATCAAAGAAGAGCAACCGGAGCTGGTTCTAATGAATAAGTCTAAATCTAAAGGTTGTTGGCTAGCTGATAGGGTAAGGTTTATGCATACTAGAAAATATTTGTTGGGCCTTCCTTCTTAGAAGAGAAGATTCTACAAACTACAGAACGACGGATATGCGCTCATAGAAGGGGTCCTTTTCAAAAGGAACTTCAATGGCGTTCTATTGTGGTGTTTCACCACAAAGCAAGCAAAGAGAATTCTTGACACTTTCCACAGTAGTCCCGCGAGCGAACACTTCTCTACGAAGACCACTGCCATCAAAATCATGTGCATTGGGTACTTTTGGCCTATGTTATTCAATGACTCATACTCCTTCGTAAAAGCCTACAAGGAATGCCAATTCTTCACAGGAAGAAGGAAAAATTATGCAATGCCCCTCAATCTGATAGTGGTTGATGAGCCTTTCACACAATGGGGCCTTGATTTTATTAGGATGATCAATCCCGCCTCCAACGCCAGACACAAATGGATCCTCATGGCCATAGATTACTTCACCAAATGCACCAAGGCCATGCCCCTCAAGAATGCAATGGAGGTGGAGATAGTGGACTTCCTTGAGTAACTGGTGATGAGATTCAGCCCGCCAAAGACCATCATCTTTGACAATGCCAAGGATTTCCTAGGCCCTAAGGTATGTCAATTCACACTCACGCATGGAATATTCTTGAAAATGTCATCAAATTACTACCTATAGGGGAATGGTCTGGTTGAGTCGACTAATAAAAATTTAGTCTGACTCATCAAAAGAATCGGGTCAGAACACTAAAGATAATGGCATAAGAACCTTCGATCAGTGGTCTGGGTGGATTGTATAACTCCCAAGCAAGTCCTCAAGACTTTGTTGTACGAGTTAGTATATGGGAAAGAAGCGCTATTACCCATCTCCATGGAGATTTCTATGATAAAACTGCTCAAATCTCTTGAGGTGGAACAAAATGGCGCCATGGAGGTTCAGTTGGCCGAGTTGCTGGAAGTACAGGAAAAAAGGGAAAAGACCCTGATAGCCATGTCCAATCGCCAGTAGGTGGTTAAGAGATGGTTTGACAAGAAAGCTTCAGACCAAGGTCTAAAGTGTAGAGACCTAGTATTAAAATTCAACGAAAGAGTTGTGAAGTTGGGCCAACATGGAAAGTTCGACAGTCTATGGGAAGGCCCTTTCAAAATAATTCAATGCAAACAACACAATGCATTTGAATTAGAAAACATGGAAAAAGAAGCACTGGGGATTTTGATTAACGAAATCCACCTAAAATTATTTAATTAAGCTTTAGTATTATGTCGTCAATGTAAATATGTAAGTATTGTAATTATTTTCTTTCGTGATTTTTGTCGGCCAATCTTTCAATTAAATTCCATAGTGCGAAGAAGCAGAAAATAAATGGAACCCATTATTGCAAGAAGCAGAGAGAACTAACTTGCAACTCATGAAGCAGAGAAAAATGACACCCATATACAAAATTGAAATGAACACATATGTGTAGAAAGGGAAAAGAGAACCCACATTGCAAAATCAAAAGACAAAGGAGACATAATTTTAATATAAGTTGTATATTCATTATATACAGAAATATATACTTCAGTAATACATTTCAAAATGGCTCTGAGGCCATACTTTTAGAGTATATCTATATATTTTTTGGTTTCCTCATATATATGTGCAGTAAGGCCTTTTTCAAGCATATATACAAAAAATGGATTAACAAAGTGATGATTTCTTAAAGCATAAAAAGTTTTAGTCTCGAGCAGGAGCAATGGAAGCATCAACAATAATGTCTAGAATTACTTCATGAACAGGAATGGTAGCAGGGGCATCAGGAGCAACAACATCCACAAGAGCGATGGTGAGTGGTGGAGGGAACATCAGGTTCTTGAAGTTGGTGTACCAATCAACGTTGTAGAAGGGGACCACATTGTAGCAGTGAAACAGGAAGTGACAGGAATGGGTCACTCGTTGATGGTGCTCTTCATGTGATTGGATGTGAAACCCACTCAAGAACGACACCCATGGTATTATTGCATCTTCTTCAATGTACTTTTGAAGGTCACTCACCGTTGGAAGGGCTAGACCAAATGCAACATTCACCACCACTTCGCTAAGACCACCTAAGTAGTGCTTCAGAAATATTTCAAGCACCAGGCGAAGGATCATCGGCTTGGGAACATGAATATCAAATAGCGAGGAAACGAAGTGAGAACACACATCAGTATTGACCAGGTATTTATCCTCAAACTCAATACAATCCCTCCCTAGAACCCACTTCATGGCTATGATAGCCTGTGAATACTTATTCTCGGTCATTCTTTTCAGTCGCCTGTTCAAGATTTCACCTAGGAATGTTGTCTGGGACTTGTTGCAAACTAGCCTAATGGGAGTATTCATGGTGCTAAGCTTTATGCAAACTATCTGGTACTAATCTCTATGCTACTGCCTAAGTCTAGCTCTACACAACTGCTAATGACAAATTCTGCCTAACTACCTATTACCAATTCTTCCCAAATTGCTAAGTGTGATTTTTCTATTTCCTAAGCGCCTATTTATAGAAAGTGCCAAGATATGCAAGGTAATTTGTGTGCCATAAGCATGATGCTAATTGAGTACTAACTCAAAAATCCCACCAGAGCTTGCTCGAATTTCCCACCCAGTTGCATCTGCTAAGTATGGTTTGATATGTACAAGATTAATAAGAGCTAATTAATTAGCATAAGTTGGTGGCAGTCCTCGGCAGTAGTCTGCATGACCAAATGTTGAGGTGTCACATTGCAAGCATTTTCCAAACTCCAAGGTAGAACACAAATCTTTTCAAGTACTTATTGCATATTTGTGCTTAATCATTCCTTTTGGGATATTAATTGCCAAAGCATGCGAAAGCTTAGGCTGCCATCAATCATTGACTCAATTTCCAAGAAAATCGTGTCGTAGGACATCATTACCAAATGTCATTATGAATTCTTGTCATTTCAAAATGGCAAGGAATTCATTTCGCACAAGCAAAAAACTAGCAGTACATGCCAAATTTAATGCTAAAAGGTGGGCGTTGTTAGCTACCTCAAGAAAGAAATAACTAAGTATTGCATGCAAGAAGCTAACATTGTGAAATATTTTTGAGCATGCTACCTAGAGCAAGAGTGTTGAGCATAGACAAAGCCGAAGCAAATTGTAGAAAATTTGAGCATAATAAATATCTGCAGCAAAAGGAAAATGGTAGAAAGTTCTAAAACAGAGGCGCAAGGAGAGGCAATGCAAAGCTTGTTTGATGCCATGTGTGTAGTACCAGTCACCTATGTCTTTGAATACATCTCTTACACTTCACCTGGGATACTAGAGAAGCCAGAGTGGGTAAACATGTGGGCCTCAAAAAAGAAAAAAAACCCACAGAGACCAAAGCCAAATAAAGGAGGAATGGGATAACATTCATGATCCCATCCTCGCAAAGAACCCTAAGACTTTGAGGGAGGCGGCCTGTGAAAGGATGAAGAAGATTAGCGGCCCAGATTCTTTGGCACAAAAGCTATGGTTCAGCAGGCTCCCACAATATATGGTCCCATTTGTGCACTATTGCCTGAAGCTAGTCAATAAGGCCATTAATCATTTCAACCCAGATACCAACACCATTGAGGGTCAGAAGCTGAAAGTTAATATCTGTCGAGAAGCTATCTAGAACATGCTATGCATCCCTAACCAAAGCTCCAAAGTGGACAAGGTGGATCCATTCAATCTAGCAAAGGGGGAGGAAATATGGAGAACCAAAAAATTGGCTCTAGATTTTTATAACAAAGAAACCTAAAGGCCCAGGGAAGATCAAAAAAATCCACCACAGATTCCAGCGGCACACAATGCTTTCCCCATAGACCTATAGGATGCCTTTTCAATTATGGCATTTTTTTGTGGCCTGGACACTAACAAGTATGTTCAAGAATTTCAATTGGGTCTGGGGTTTCAATTGAGTAGGCAACATTCCTTTTTTTAGTATGACTTCACAGAATTCATTGTTCAGGAGATGTTGAGGCAGATAAGGGCATACAAAACGCAACAGAGGTTTAGGTTTCCTTCCTTCCTTGCCCATATTTTTTTGCATCAAAACCTTGAATTCTTTAAAAAACATGTGAGATTGGCGATATTTGATGAAAACGGAAGAAGAAGGTCAGTTTTTGTATGGACTCCTCTCCTCTCCTCAACTTATGATTATTATGCATTTTTAGATTATTTCTTGACTCTGATTCTACAAGATTTGAGTGAAGATGGTGGTCTTTACCAGCTCACTATGGACCAGACAGAATACATGTAGAATTTCACTCTCAAATGTGACTGGTTTCTCAAAGAAGATTTCACATTCATTCGGGTGAAAGGCTTTACCGGGGAACCATTATGGCTTCTGACATGTCTCACAAACTGGGTTTTGGCCCTCGAAATGTTTCGAAAGGTATCAATTATTGACTATACTTTTTGTGGGGGACCAACCAAGAAGAAGGGATTTTTCACCTATCTGCTAAGCTTTAAATCGGTGGTAATGGCCAAGAAGAAGACACATAAGCTACTAGAGGCGAAGCTGGATCATTTGGGGCTAGTATGGATTTGCAATAAGTGGCATTACAACCCCGAGAATGACTTACCAAATGAACATGTCAAGGTAACACACAACCCTCGACCTTACTGGGAGAAGCGACGAAGTCCCCTCAAGGACCAAGATGAGCTATTGGTTGACCTAGCTCATATTCCAACTGAGGATAGTAGGCTGCCATGGCTTAAGTTATACTTCCCTTTAGCAAAGTATAATGAGAAGCTTCGCATCGGGGCCACTCTTCGCAATGAGTTGTCAAGAAAAGAAAACTGGAGCGAGGAAAGAATCAAGGATTTATGGATCTACCAATAAGAAATCCAATGCCTTGATGCCCCTTATCAGAGTGTGGAGACGAATGATAGATTCGACAAATTGTGGAACAAAGCGCACACTGATTTTGATGCAAGCAATGATGAAGATGACGATTCAAAGGAGGTTGAAACAAATATCAAGAAGGGAAAGGAGAAGGAAGTAGAAACACGGACATCCCCAGTGTAACCAAAAGATAAGGTGACAAAGCAGCCTAGCAAGGTTTCTTCGAATGTACGGGTAAACATATCATGTGCAAGGGCCTCGATGACTCGTACTTGGATCACAAAAAGAACTAGAACAACCTCACAAAAACATTCAGAGGCTATGGAGGTGGAGGACTCACCACCCAACAAGAGGCAACGCATGAATGTAGCTGAAGAAGAGGGTTTACAGGAGCTCTCAACAAACCTACGGCTCGCAATGAGCACAAATCCAATGACAAGCCAAGGATCACACTCATCTACATCGCAGGTAAGTTTTGCTCCTTCTCTTGCTTCACAATCCTTGTTGTCCCTTATTGTCTCTGCATCGCCCATCACTCCAAGTGTTGGCCCTTCTTTCTCTACTACTATTGCAATTGTCGCAGAAGGTTTCTCCCAGTTCTCCCAGGTGGGACCATTTGTTTTTACCCCTCTGTGGACCCTTTCACCTTTCATCATTTCCTAATCTGCATCCGCGACCGCCATTGATACCCCTCCTACTACTACTATATCAAGCCCAACTCAGTTTTCCCAATAGTTGGAATCCACCACGACTCCGCTACCGCTGCAACACCTAATGAGTCCTCTCATTGGTTCACAAACTGGGCTTTGGCATATTCCTCCATTCTCCCTGCTTACATTCAATCTTCTGAAGAAGAAAACATTTGGAACCACTACTCTTTCGTTCCCTTTCACCCTACCTCCTAACGCACCTTTTGTAGGTGAGCTAGTTAGGTCACCAACACAATTTATGGAAGAGGGAGATAGAACAAAAGAAGCATAAGGTATCAAGATACAAAACTAAAAGGCCAAGGATGCCAAGAAGTTGGTGGAGCCAAAGGTATAAACTATTTTCAATGAGGCCCAGCAATCGCTGCACTTTGCAACCATGTATCCAACCGTCATCAAACCCCAGGGGGAAATGCAACCCAATGATTTCAACATGTTTTCCATGG
The DNA here is from genome assembly GCA_007258455.2 of Sequoia sempervirens. Lineage (NCBI taxonomy): Eukaryota > Viridiplantae > Streptophyta > Pinopsida > Cupressales > Cupressaceae > Sequoia > Sequoia sempervirens. Next base: position 53,729 of record VDFB02267656.1, on the reverse strand, counting down.
GACTCGATCTGAGCATAGCCTGATCGCAAGACAAATTTGAGCTCATGGAAGAGACACAACGAGTAGTGACTACCGACTTCCTTAAGTTTGGTCACCAACTGAAGAAAAAAGAAGAAGAGATAAAACTTGTAAAGGAGAGGATTAAGGTCTTGTTGGCGAAGGACAAGGCGAGAGAAGCAAAATTCACACGCTTATCAGAGAAAGTGTAGACAAAGCAGGCTAAGCTCTAGGAGGAGCTTGCAAAGTTCCAAGCTGATGATTCCAACCTGGTCGTTGAGCTACGACAGAAAAATGAAGAATTATAGGACCAGTTGGCTTGGGTGGAGCAAGAGATTCAATGAAAAGATGAGGAGTTTGACTGTCAACATGCTCAATTAGAGCGAAAAATGTAGTAGAAGGATGCAAAATTTGAGGACCAAAAGGTCCAATTGGAGAATGAAGTCTAGGAGATGAAGTCTTCCCTTGAAATAGAATCAACGAACAAAAAATGGGCCGAAGAAAGATGGCTCGCCAAATGGAAGACTTTGTCAGAGCAACTTTCAACCACAAACAGAAAGGTTACAGAACTGACACGGGATGTTGGTTCAAAGGATGCAGAGATTTCCCTTCAGAAGAATGCTCCCCAACCTCCTGCTTCCCAGTTGAACATCCTTCCAGTGGCTCGACAATTATACATTTCATACTGGGATAAGGTCAAGGAATTCTACCCAACTCTTCAACCGACATTCCAATTTATGATGGAGGCAACAAGTTTAGGAAAGGAAGTTCGTAGATTGATTGAGTGGTTCCCTCAAATCATCACGGAGAAGGTTCCTGAGGTATAAAAATTGTTAGATAAGCTATACATGGTCTCTGATGAGGACTTAGCAAATGCAGGGATCGGGGATAGGAAGGCCACTGCCAAAACAGTGAACAAGTTCATCCATTGCCACATGATCATCCTCCATGCTAGCGAGTGCACTGCCACACTAGATCAGACCATGAATAGCATGTGGGCTAGGTTCTCCCAGCTAACTCAGATGGGCTTACCCTCCCTGTTTCTTTCCAATGACTCGGTGGCTACTACGGAGAAGATTGCGACAAAGATAGAGGAGAAGCAACATGACACATCCACTTTCTAGAGCTTCAGTCAACCCCTTACTGTAGCGGATATTGAAGGCGTCACTCATCAGATTGTGTGGCTACTCTTCCAACTCGAGTTTGGGGCCGGTATATTCATAGCATTGCTTTACAAAGAAATGATCAATCTAAGTGAAGCCTAAGAGAATTTGCATGACATATCGACACCATCCGAGGCTGACTAGATACCTTTGCAGACTGCTCTCTCTAAGCTTTGATTGTGTCACCCAATGGATAAGACTCTGGTTTGCAAGCCAGAAAATTTTTAGGTTCCTCATTCTGCAGGGGAAATAACCTTGATAGTCGCCAAAAGTTGTGAATATTAAATTCCTTGAGCTCCCTCTGGGTGGTTTTTTGTTTTTTCTAAGTACCAACCTGCACCTCATTTATTTGAACAATCATTGGGCCCCCTTTTATAGAACTTCATCCATTGTCGCCACGTGTCTACTAGGCGCTCCTCGTAGGGAATCCTTTCTTCACTCTCCTATTGGCTTCTTACATGCTTCCATGTGTCATCATTGTGGGCACTTCAAGGTTGCTTCCCTTTGCTTTTCAATTGGGCCTTGTCCACGTGCCACGTAATGTCTATCCACGTTCACTTTTTAGGTGGACCCCACAGTCAGCGCTGGTAGTAAAGAATGCCTCCACGTGTCTTCACCATGCATTTTTTCATCACAAGGAGGAGGAATCAACAAACGAGGCTTGACATGTTGCCACGTGTCTCTTTCATGAGGACTTCATTGAATGGAAGGAGAGAGCGAGCAACGTGCCCCGCTAGATTGCCACGTGTTCTAACTACCTTCATGGGTGAATGACACATGTCTACACAAGAGTTTGTTGGGACCACTGCCATCATTCGGAGGGGATGCATCTGTTTGAGGAGTGACTACGTTCCATGGCCCAAATCTTTTATGTTGCAACAACTGAAGGAAATTATTGATGTAGGCATCATTGCTCGTGATACGAGATCTTTTCTATTACTGGCTCACCAGGTGATGGGGTTTTTATCTATATATATTGCTTCTTCCTTCCAAAAATGAGTTCGGAAGATACAAAAATATTAGGGGAAAGACACCAGGCCTTCTGTATTGCTTTTAGATTATTGTATAAGACTCTCAGACTATGCCATTGTTCAACTTTTTTGTTTTCTTAGGCTATTTGATAAAAAAATTATACTGTGCCATTATTGTCTTAAATTGTTTATTTGTAGAACTTCTATGATTTCAATATAAACTTGATTATTTAGACCATGTATTTTGACTCTTCTTTTTAGTAAATGTATATGGGAATTATTTTATGTCATTAGATAAACTATTCAGGTCTTCACCTTTGATTTTTGTTATTCTAGGACATAATAGATTGTTGAACGGTCCCTTAAATCGCATCCAAAAGATAGACTTATCGTGCCTTACATCTAAGTCTTGACACATCACCTTAGTTAGAATTTATTTTTTTATATCTCCTTCCTTTTCCCATTCCAAAACCCCAAGTACAGAAGAAGTTGAATTCTTTAAAAATCCAAAGGTCACTCAGTTTAGTGCAACAAGTCCCCCCATTAATTGAGTTTCCCATAAAGGCTATTACCTTGCCAATATTTTGCATCAACACATATCAAGTCTACCAATCAACACTATACCAAGGTGTGATAAATGATCAAAAAATGAAGCACTAGGAACAATCACAATGATATACACATGCAACACAAACAACTACATTCTCTCTCAAAACATGTCACCACAATCCCTCCAAGTCATATGAACATGAACTTCCAAAAAGGAACCAAAGAATGAAGAGAGAAAACCTGTAAACTATAACATGTCCTTCTATCAACACCTCAAAGTGCTACGTTGTGTCAAGTATGATCTCCTTACAACCCCAAATGAGAATCCTCAACAACACCTAAAACAACAATATTCTTTCTCTTAGATCAAACACAACATATGAATCATGAAACATGCCAACATGGATGTAAGCCTCTCTAACCAAGAAGACCAAACTCAAAGTATCCATTCCCAAAATAAGGAAATTATCCCAATAACCATCTCCTAAACTCCTCATCAATGAATGATAATATAAACTCAAATGCACAAGGAGATAACCATGTCAAACATCTCTCAAAATGAATCCTCCCGAACTAACTATCCATAGCCCAAGATCCCTATCTATGAAAGATAAAGCAATATAAAATCATGCTAAACAATCCTTAAATGAGTCTCCCAAAATCTATCACCATGACTCAACCCATTCCCATGATAAATCAAAGCATGAAACATAAACACATCAAAAATAGGATGGGAAATACCTATTAGATGATAAACTGTCAAGTAGACCAAGAGTGGAGAATGAGAATGCTCCTCCAAGATAACCAAGTCATCATGAATCACTCCAAGAACAATCTCCTCTATAGGTCCATCATGAAATCATGTCCATATCTAGGTGAAGACTCCTCAATCTTCCATGCTAAAACCTCCAAAGAGTAACCATCTCAAGAAAATGTCTCTAATCACAAGAGAACTCCAGCCTTGCCCATATCTCCAAGTATCCATGAGTGTCTCCAACCCATCAATCCATGCTAAGCTCTAAATGCAACACCGCACTATCATGAATCTCCCAAGAAAATGATCAATGTACTCAATACCAAGAGAACCAACAATATCAATTTCAAAGCTCCAACTGCAAAATCAAGAACCTATCATGACATCATGATCTAACCATCTCCTCCTAGGAGATCACATACAACAATGCATCCATCCTAGTCTCAAGAGAACATGTATCATGCTAAAACTCTAAGCTAGCATCAAGAGTAAACCATGAAATAATACCAATCATGCTCTAAACCAAGAAACAACATCTCCAATCACATGAAGATAACCATCACCAATGATGAATCACGGCATTGCCAACAACTCCCATTGAACTGTGATACCGAGCTACACATGGCATCATGACAACCATCTCCTCTATGAAGATCATCTAGGTCCACACATACAACTGAAATGCTAATCATCTCAAGTAGAACCAAGATCTCCAAGCCAAGAAGATACAATTGCCATCAAACAATTAGGAACCAATCCTACATCGCCAAGTCATCACTGTTAAAATCTCCCACTAAAAGGTGTAACCAATGAAATAACCAAGGTATCATGACATCATGATAAAACCACATGCTACAAGTCCCATCAACTAACTAATCAAGTACTCTAGTCATCCATCCTCTCATCCCAAAGTAATATACCAATGCACAAATGACCATAGATAAGGCCAACTAACAAAGTATGCATCAACAATGAACCAATCTCGTGGATATAGATAGTCCACAATGATTCATCCCACTACAAGAAAATGGATAGCTAATTCACAACCTACATAACTCAAAGATCCCAAACAATGAAGCATGCAAACTCATCATCACATTTGTAACATGCAAAACGAGATATCAAATAAGATAATCCTGTAGACATCAAGACTCAAACACCAAATCAATCTCAGATATGATTTTCCAAACATGTCCACAAATGATTAACTATAGTCAAGGAATCATACAAGCATCAAGGAGATAAGAACAATCTCTTAACACCAAACCATATCACCACCAAATACCACATACATGATCATGTCGTGCCAATGCTCAAATGTACTTGCATATCCATGACACCATAATCATAGCCAATTTTGTACCTACACTCAATTATCACCCACATGAAACTCCAAGTCTCCACTCATGTCAACCCATATCCTCAAAAACAAAGATAATATGTGTACCTGTCACCATCAAAGTCCAACTCTAAAAACACTTGTAGACTTTTTCAGGAAGCACCAAATTGATAATTAATTATATCATCATAAATATCATATATAAACATGTACTCCCTTAAGATTTTGCCTCTTGACTCATCTAGATTCTCATGCAATCACACCCTGAATCTCAAGCTCCTACAAGTGATCAAACACGTACAATCCATTCCCTACACAATAAACTAAAAATATGGCTAATCCACTATGTAGAACACTTTACATGCTCTCCAACGCCTATTTGAAATTGAAAATCTGATTTTGTATGCAAAATTTATGCTCAAAACCGTGTACAAGAGAACATATAGCTTCCAGGCTCCAAAAACTTATCAAAACAACAAAATCATGAAACCAAACCTATACTAATGCATAGTTCTCAAAGCCAACTTTCCAATGAGTATAAGAATTTGAAAAACTGACATTTTGGGTGAAAGTTATGCTCATTTGAAAAAATCTTCCCCAATCTGGCTTATAGGGTAGCAGGTTGGTGGCCCTCGACTAGTCTGTCAGTGGCGTGTTGGTGGCTCATGGGTGGTGGATTTGAAATACATTAAAATGCAATTTAATTTTCAACTTTTAAGCAGTGGATTTCAAATAATATTAAATATGTTTAAAGACTAGTGGTTAAATATTTTCACCCCATAGGGGGCTCTAGTTGGGCCCTACCTGACTGAGGGTTAGGGATCAGGGGCCAAGGCCTCATTGGCCCTAGCCACTAGTGGTGGTCGATTGTACTAGCACCTATGATCAGTGCTTTTAACCTACTCTAAAAGATGCAAAACAAGGTGCAAAAAGAAAGGAAAAGAACACTAACACCTCACGATTAGCCTAGTTGAATTCAAAACAAAATAAAGATAGAAAGAGTAGATTTTACCTCGTCTTGAATTGATCCTTGATTGGCCCTTGATAGTTGATTTTGTGTGCTCCTTTGATGGAAAGATATGATGAAAGTGAGTTCAAAGTGATGAGGGTTTGATGGAGATTCAAATGATTCAAGTGGGTAGTTTGATGGATGTAAGAGATGGCTACAATGAAAGCTTAAAGATGAACAATAATGGTGGGTGAGAGAATGAATGCAAGAGAGTTGATTGTTGAATGTTGCAAGCGTGTGAATTAGAGAATGAAAAATAATTCTTTCATTTTATGGAAAGAAGCCCTAGAGGAATGGATGGATGAGATCTTGCCACCATGGGCAAGATGAAGGGCTGAGGTGAGTTGAAGACTTACAAGCCCTCACATCTTGCCATGTGGCAGATGATGTGTCACAAGGACACATGAGGTGGAAGATGACATGTGATGGAAAGGTACTTGTAAGTACCTTAGAATAAGATTGATGTGACCTCTCAATGATCACATGGGGAATATGAGAATCTTGGATAAATAAAAGTGAATTTAAAATTCACATGATTGGGGATATCTTAAAGATAAGACAAGGTTTCCAAAAAGAGAGGTGAGAAGTACCTTGGATAAGACAAGGTCCTTAAAAAGTTAAGTAATTACCCACATGTGACTGATGTGACCTCTCAATGATCACATGGGAAAGAGGAAAGCCTTGGAAAGATAAAAAAGAATTAAAAATTCCTTGGGGGATGGGGAGTGTTGACCAAAGGGGGGTTGATTAGACTATTTAATTGCCAATTAGGAGATAGTTAATGGTTAATGAAGATTAGAGGCCAACTTGCAAAAGTTGGAGGATGTGACACATCCTAAACATAGATTAGACATGTGCACATCCCTAATGATGGGATTAGGAGGTGGATTAGGATTAAGGAAAAGTGATGAGGATGTGACATGTGGGGGATTAAATAAATGTATTATTTATTTAATTTTTTTGAGGAAAAGGGGAAAAGGGGTAAGGTATTTAATCATTAACTAAATACCTTAGGGATTCAAAAGTATTTAAGGATATTAATTAAATAATAACAATATTACTTAATTAATGCAAATAAGAGGATGTTTAGACGAAAATGGATAAATTTGGACAAATGGAAGTGTCCAAATTTAGGTGTCTATAGTGTCGATGGGGAATGTAAGCCCCGCATGGGCTAGTACAAACCAAGCCAGTATGTTGGCTTTGCCAGGTATAGGGGTCTGCGGACCCCCCGCCACCCTCGCTCGCCGCCCACCCCCACCTTTTTTTTTAATAAAAAATTCCATAAAAAACATTTGATCACAGGTTTTAAATATTTTTTATTTTGATTTTTTTGTAGATTTTTATTTAAACAGGCCAATATAAAAAAGTATTAATTTTTTTTGCAATCGACCTCTATGACCATACGGTCGTATGGTCAAACGACTAGGGGATAAAAAAAAAATTGCTTTTTTTTCAAAGTGGCCAAAATAGGGCAAATTTTATATGAATCTTCATTGCTCAACCATCTTGGATCCAATGGTGAGGTGTGTTTTGTCTCAAGAGGTCATCCATGAAATTTCCTCTACAAAACCCTCATATTAAAGCACAATCCAAGAAACCATTTTGACCCAAATTTTGCATGTCTCAAATTTGTAATAAACCCAACAAATGTGGAAACCCCAAAAGCCCAAATCTGCATAATAACACCTACAACATGTGTTTCATACTTGGTAATTCCTCAAATCTATCCTGCATATCCATGGATTCAACTTTGCACCAAATCTACTCAAATAAGGGATAACAAAACCTAGGAGCTCACACCTCTCATAACCATTAAGCTCTGATTCCACTTGTTACGAATTAATGCATCATACCCACATACTTAATCCATTTCTTACATAAGCCCACGAGAGAAAAGTATGCATGCAAGTAATCATAATACATAGATCAAATAGACAAGCCAGAAGATAACACAAGATATACCCTGGGAAAACCCTCAACAGGGTAAAACCCAACCTCTAAAAGCATCCATACTCCACCTATTATTCAACAAATAACAATGCATTCACTTACAAGAGTTATCATGAATAATTTTGAAGCATCAAGAATCCCCAATGCATCCTCCATGTGTCCAAGAATGAATCCACACATCCCATGCCATGCTTCACATATGCACTCCTCATAGAGACTCAATAATGATAGCTCGCTCACCTAGCCAACCTTAACAACTAAACATGTGCTTGCTTTTATATATATAAGCTCACACAAATACAACCAAGTGGTAAGATAAATCCATGTACCACAAAACCATTGACCCCTCATTTAATATTAGGTACTAATTTTTCTATTTATTAAATATTTTTCCAATATTAAATTATTGTCTCATGTCTCTCACACATTAAATAATAATGTAATGCTACAATACAACATAATTAAAGTGGTCCCAAATAATTTCCTAGTGTGATTAATTGTTACACCCCAATTGTATAATTACTATTTAATATTACTATGTAGGGTAAAATGTGAACATAATGTGAATTCAATGAATGAATAAATTGTGTGTGTACTTTGTTATCAATGCTTTATGAACGAATGCCATCTCATTTAATGTTATATGAAGGAATGCATTTATGTGATTGGATGAATGTTGTATTGATATTCTTTGGAGATGTAATGTGTATACTGCATATTTTGTGAACAACTGACTATCATGTACATGTGTTAGTGTTGCAGGTACATGTTCAATTCCTCCAGGTGAAGGGGAAGTATCACTCAGGAGAAGGTCTTGGTTGGGTAACTAGTAATGTAACCTATCTGAGTTTACACACACCACAATAGAATAATTGAGTCAGGTTATTAAGTGGGAAATTGGTAAGTCATCCCTAGTTAATATGTCTGCTTTAGTATAAGTCATGTTTACTATTGTGTGCAGTATTGGGTGATGTTTATCTATTTGAGCTTGAGAGTTCTTTTCCTTGTTACTATGTTTGTATTGATATGTGAAACATACGAGGTAAGTGTATGCGAACACACATGCATGGCGATAATAGACTATACGCACCAAGGAACACGTACATGAGGGTACATAGGTAGACATACCTATGCACACCCATGCACGAGTTGCTTATGCGCATGGAACTATTCGATAGAGCCAACGACATGCATATCTATATGTATAGACATATCGCTCGTAGTCTCTTATCAACACCATGGTATCATGTATGATTTTGGTGTGTGAACATAATGTGTGTGTATATAAATAATGTATATGCATATATCCATATGTATATGTGTACCCATACACGAGTATGGTAGCAAATGGACATGCCCATTTGAATTTATCAATACATGTATACATATGCATACATGTAAATAGAGGCATATATATACACAACCAATATATTAATATAACAATGTGATAGCTATGTTGATATATTATTTTGTATATCGATTATATAGACATGCTTTACTTGACTTATGATAAATATAAATATATATACTAACATATACATATATATGTATACGTTAATATATATATATATGAATATGTTTGATAATATATATAAGTATATATATATATGTATATGTATATACGTTGTATTTATATTTAAACGTTATTTGCTTTGAGATTGACTATCTCAAGCAATGAAAATCAACTAATTATAGTGCTTAATATATTTGGCTTTGAAGTCAATAATCATGGATGACTTAATGGCCGAACTTTGAGATGGATACGACTGTGTTTCATGAGTCGTTTTATATGCTCTTGTTGTCATTCTAAAAGAGAGTCTAAGTCTGCAAATTGTGAAAAAATTTAAGTCGATAATGGGAAAAGGTCGACACCATAATAAACCATGGACTTGGTTAAACTAATTACCACGATGTTTGGAATTGATTCAAACAATTGTTAACATATGGAACAAATTGACAACTTTTTCTAAATCGATTTAATGAGTAAATCAACACTCAAAGACTTAGTCGATACTTTGGTTGATGGAACACTCATGTTATTGACTATTTCCTTTGAGGATGAAATTGTGCCACCTGTGTATCCTTTTAACCATAGAAGTCTGCTTTATATTGACAGTCAAATTCTATCACATGGAGAGTTGATTTGGTCCCCAATTGTTGTCAATATGAGGGTCGATCTATTGATACTTGAGTATAGTCTTCGCTTACATCACCTTTCAAGTTGTGTTAGTGGTGTTGCTACACATTCTTTCTGCTATCAAAATCATGCCTAAACTATAGGTAGTATTGTTACCAACTTATTGTATAAATAGCAACATGAGTTCATTTGTTTGGGATGCCTCATTATTTCTCTTCTATGCATTATTTATTGTGCAAAAGATTATGAATTTTACTGAGATTTTTTATCTACAATATTCTATCAAAACAATGAGGGATAGCTTTGAGTTATAAGTGAGTTTAATTATCTTTTGAGAAGAAACGATTGCCAACTTGAGAGTTAAGTATTGAGATACTTTGTTGGAGGTTCAATATCAAGTTAGTTGTTGTTCTAAAAGGTGTTATGACTATAGCCAATTGAATTGGAAAGCTTAAACACAAGCATGACCATATTCTACTTTTGTTTATTTTGTTTTTGAATAAGCTATGTCTTGATCAAATTAGCTAGTCTTGTTGTTGCTTGCACGTAGAGAAAAGTATTGTTTGCTTGAAAGAAAAGTGGGAAACTATTTAATTTGTTGTGCATTTTTTGTAAGTACTCCATGATAGGAGAGACTACTTTTCAAGGGTATTATTATACTAGACATGAGTAGATATGGGTAAAAGTGTATGTTTATAATAGATATTGTTATTATACTTGATATGATCAAAACATAGACAAGCTTAGGGAACACTCATAACTAGATAATTAATTATGCTAGATGGCTAGTAGGTTACTCCTGGAAATGTTATCCAATGAAGGGAGGGAACTTGTACTTTTCATATTGAGTTGTGTTACTTTAGGTTGTGTTAATGAGGTAGGTTATCCTGGGGAATAGCTTGCTTGTGGAGAGGGATTGCCTAGGCATAGATATAATGGCCTCAATTCAAAATGATATTTCCATAGTGTAGGTGAATGGTAGACCATCACTCGATTATATTGAGTGAGAACACTTTGGCCAAAGTAATGAGATTGTTTGAAGACTCCACTATAAATAGTGTGAATGTCGAGACTCCATTGTCAGTTCACCATGTCTACTTAAAGTGCATGAAGGGTACCTAGTGTAGGTTATAAATCCTAGTCATGTAGGGCATGACACTAAGCTTAGAATGGTATGTCATATGAGGTTACCCAACCATACCTTCATTGAAGGGAAGGGCCATCTATCATTGATAGATGTGCGGGGGACCGCATATGAGTCTATGGTTGGTGGAAAAGCGCTTGAGTGATGCTTCTCCTCCTCAACAGGCGACAAAGGACCAAGGTTTTGAAAGGTGAATTCTTGGACCATCTATATCTTATGCTATGAATTTTGAAGGAGCTATGTATGTAGTTTGTACTTTCTTGGAATATTCTACCTTGTAAAGTATTGTAATGGAATGGAAATCCTTTTGTACACTATTAGAGCATCTTTTTTTATATATTTTTTCAATAAAGAAAGGATTTTTTTTATTAAAATGGCTTGTACATAGTTTATTTTTACTTGCATAGTAAAACAAAATAATTATTTAATTACATTATACTTTAACATTTTATGCAATGGTGTACAACACCATATCCCAACAATGTCAAATGCTACAAGTTTCTTTATCCCACCACTCATGAGTTGTTCATTGAGAGGAGTGTTCATTTTGAGGAGAGCCCTTCTATTTATTCTCCTACCACTTATTTATCCACTATCACATTGGAGAAATTACATCATGATGATAGTTCTTCAAAGGATATTAATCTCCCTGATCTTGATGAGGAGGCTTCTTCCTCCCCTTTAGATGTGATAGTGATGATTCCTTTCATAGTCATTATTCAAAGGTTGATGATTCTCCTCTAGAATCTACAACCTCAAGGCCTCTTTAGGATTGTTAAAAATTAAAATTGATAGGTGATTGGGTTGGTGATATTTCAGATACTAGAAAAAAAGGTCATAGTTTTATTAGGCTCCATATCTCTTCATTGCTTCAAATTCAAATCTGTAGTCCTTTAGGAAGTTTGTGGTATCCTTGAGTGGGATGCTACTATACATGAAGAGTTTAGTTCCTTGGAGAGGAACCATATATGGGATCTAGTCCCCCATCTTAATGGAAGGAAACTTGTTTGATGCAAGTGGATCTATTAGACAAAATTTATAGAAAGTGGGTCAATTGACAAGCATAAAGCTCACTTTGTTGCAAAAGGATTCTCCAAGGTTCCAAGGATTGATTACTTTGAGACTTTTGCACCAGTTGCCAAAATGAATTCCATTTGACTTATACTTACTATAGTTGCAATCCATTGTTGGGAAGTTTATTAGATGGATGTGAAGAGTGCCTTTCTTCACGATGACCTTCAAGAGGAAATCTACCAGGAGCAGCCACAAGGGTTTGTAAATGATCCTTCACTTGTTTTTCATCTTTGAAAGTCTCTTTATGACCTCAAACATGCTTTTTTGGCCTAGTATGCCAAGATGGACTCCTTGCTTCTGATAGTTGGGTTCACTTGATCCCATTCTAATCCTAACATACACATTCTATAATAGGATGACACTCACATTTTCATTTCTCTATGTTGATGACTTGTTGATCACATGGAGTCACTCACCCACCATCAGGACAATGAAAATATCTTTACATGATAGATTTATAATGTCAAACATGGGTCTTTTGCATTATTTATTGGGAATTGAGATCACTCAATCATCTTCAAATATCTTCATTGCACAACCCAAGTATGTATTTGATATGCTCTCCATATTTTGCATGGCTAATTATAAGCTTGCATCAACTCCATTTCTATCAAGGGTCAAAATTTGATGAGGGCCAACCACTCGAAACCTACACAAATCACCATAATAGATACGAACACAAAAGATGTGAGAAAGAAAAATAACCCACTTTCAATTATTTTTAGAAAATGAAATTACAAATTCAAAACTTACATGCTACAGCCTCATGGGCTTAATTCATTACAACAAAATCAACTTTGAAAATAAAATATATTATTCAAAGCCACAATTTGCACTAATGGAGCCACACGTACAACCCCCCACTTAACCATTTTTATTTTACCCCAATAACCTCCCTAGAATGCTCTAGATTGTTCAACTTTCCCTTTTGTTTTGGTCCAAAAGTCTCACCATTTGATTTCTGGCCTAGGAAGAAATTTTAATGAAATTCACTTTTTAGAGGGGCAACTTCACGGGGCCATAAATTTTGATCCAAGTGTTTGATTTTCTACACATATAATTGGAAATCTCTTGAAGAGATCTACAACGCGTGAACCCACCATAGGTCAATTCATCAACTTTTTTAGTTGTTTTGGGGCCTCTAAAGTCTTCATATCTAAATTTGAAGCTGCATTGGAGAAATTTCTTGGGATGAAAACTTTAATTTCTCCCAAACCGTGCAGGGTATTGAGACAATTCTTTCGCGAGCAAAAAAAAATTTTAGTCCTACTCCTTGGGGTAAATTTTTAGGTCCATATGAGCTCGTTTAGGCTGACTTACTAAAAATAGTAAGTGCCCATTTTTAGCTATTTTGACACCTGACTATCTTACGCCCCTTAAGTGCCATCATGGGACTCAAAACAACTAAAGGAATTAAGGAAAAAAAAATGGGTGATGCAAGATTGCCCTACACCGCTGGATGCTCCTACATCGAACACCCAAGGTAATTTGAAAAGTGATCCCGTCATTTCTCAGGAGTTAGAGGAAAACCAAGACGGTTAACCTCAGCTTCAGAAAACTACGATGAATCTTCAATAGGCCTTCCCTTCCACTTCACCAAGCACTCTGCATATTCCCTGTTTCTTGTGCTTCTACCCACACAACTATTCAAAATTTCTTCTATCTCCTCCTTTTCTGATGTAGGTGCTAGAATATTCCACTGTGCTTCCATTGTTTCTTCATTAATTCTCCCTTCATGATATTCTATTAAATCTGAAATGTTAAACACAGGTGAAATATGAATTTCGTAAGGCAACTCTACCTCATAAATATGCATTTTATGAATCATGCTTCTTTAGGATCTTGCATGGTCCAAACTTCTTTATCTTTAACTTTTTGTATGTACCAACTAGAAACCTCTCCTTTCACAAATGAACCATGACTTCATCTACTACCAGGAACTCCTTATGCCTCGTTTTCTGATCTACCTTGGCCTTATATTGTGAGTTCATCTTATTGATATGTTTCTTCACTTCTTCATGAAAATTCTTCAAGTGCTTAGCAAAATTTTTAGCCTCAACACTACGCTTCTCCCCCTTATCCATCTTTCTCAGTTCAGAAGCAGTCTTGGACTACTCCCATACACAATCTAGAATGGTGATTTACCAATGCTCCTATTGAAAAAAAATTTGTAAACAAATTTCACTTGTGGTATAATCAAATCCCATCCCTTAGGCTTATCTCCTACTAAGCATCTTAGCAGGTTACCCAAACTCCTATTCACTACCTCTATTTGTTCATCAGTCTGTGGATGGTGTGTCAAACAAAACTTCAAATCTGTCTTCAACTTCTTCCATAATGTCCTCTAGGAATAACCAACAAACTTAGTATTTGTGTCTGAAACTATACTCTTTGGTAGACCATGTAGTCTCACCGCCTCTCTGAAAAACAATTCTACAACATGAACAACATAACTAGTCTTATGACATGGAATAAAATGTGCCATCTTTGAAAATCTATCCACCACCACAAATATGGAATCATGCCCTCTTTTTGTCCTTGGAAAGCCAAGAACAAAATCTATGCTAATATCCTCCCATGGCCTCTCAGGTATAGGTAATGGCTGATACAATCAAGTACTTTGACCTATTCCTTTTTCCATCTGACATGCTCTACAACTTTGTACAAACTTCTTCACATCTTGTTGTAACTATGACTAGTAATAATTCTCATTGACAAGAGCAATGGTCTTATTTCGATCGAAATGTCAGGCCAATCGTCCACTATGCTTCTCCTTGATTAGATTATATCTCATAAAACTCCTTGGAATGCACAATTGGCTTCCTCTAAACAACATCCCATCTTGGATTAAGAAATCCAACCATCTTGTCCTATCCAAAGTAATAGGTTCCAAACAAGCCTTCCAAGCTTCTACAAAGTTTGGATCTTCAAGATACAAACTTTTGAGTTCATTGAACCCAACAACCTCTATATTCATCTCTATCAATAAATTTTTCCTTCTACTTAAGCTATCTGCAACTTTGTTTGACCTTCCACTCCTATGCTTCAAAACAATAGTATAACTTTGCAAAAACTCAACCCATTTTAAGTGCCTTTGATTTAACTGTCCTTGACTATTGAGATAATACAAAGCCTAGTGATCAATATATAAAACAAATTCTTTTGGCAACAAATAGTGTCTCCATTTCTTCAAAGCCTAAATTATAGCATAAAACTCCTTATCATAGACAAAATATTTCTTCTTAGCATCATTTAACTTCTCGCTAAAATAGGCAACAGACTTACCTTCTTTACTCAAAACAACTCCTATGCCAGTGCCACTAGCATCACAATCTACCTGAAAGACCTTATTGAAATTTGGAAGTTCCAAAATAGGTTGCTCTGTAACTTTCTTCTTCAACATATCAAAAATTTTGTCTGCTCCTATAGTCCACTTAAACTCTTTTCTATCCCTTCTCATCGCTTCAGTTAGAGGTACACAAATACTACTAAAATTCTTAATAAACTTTCTGTAAAAACTTGCTAGAACATGAAATGATCTTACCTTTGTAACATTCCTCAGGGTAGGCCATTCAATGATAGCTCTCACCTTTGAGTAGGATCCATCTTAAGACCCTCTGCTAAGATAAAAAATCCTAGATACACCAACTCTCTCTTCATAAAACTATATTTCTTCAAATTAATCAACAACTTTTCCTCCCTTATCTTCTCAAAAACTCTTCGAATATGCTTCAAGTGCTCCTCCAATTTCTTACTATAAATCAAAATATCATCCAAATAATCAATAACAAATTTTCCTAAAAATTATTTCAATACCTCATTCATAAGGTGCATAAATGTGCTCAGTGCATTGGTTAGCCCAAAAGGCATGACTAACCACTCGTACAAGCCCTCCTTGGTTTTAAAGGTTGTCTTCCATTCATCTCCTTCTCTAATTTGAATATGGTGATATCTGTTCTTCAAATCTATCTTTTTGAAGTACTCAACTCCACTCAAACAATCCATAATGTCATCCATTCTCGGCAACGAAAATCTATACTTGATGGTGATCTTGTTGATGGCCCTAGAATTTGTACACATCCGCCATTCCCCATCCTTCTTTGGTGCTAGTACTATAGGCACTGTACATGGACTCAAACTCTCTCTGATCAATCCCTTCCACAACAACTCTTGCACTTATCTGTTCAACTCTTCTCTTTATTGGAGTCATACGATGAGCTACCTTATTTGAAAAATTGGCTCCAACATCAAGTCCATCTAATGACTAATATTTCTTACTAGAGGCAAACCTTCAAGTAAGTTATCAAAAATAATAGCTTGAAACTCATTCAACAAATTTGAAACCTCTACAGGTACCTCAGTAGTATCTTCTTTATCAATTCTAGGGATCAATGCAAAACACATGCTCATGCCTCATACCTTCTAGGAACTTTCTTCCATCAACCAAAAAAATTCTTGCATTACTACATACCTTTTCCTCTGCCTCTTTTAAGGGAATCAACTTATGATGAACCCCATCCTTTTTCAAAGAATAGGTGTTGGCATGTCCATCATGTACTACTCACCAATCAAACTACCACGGTTTACCTAACAACATATGATAAAAATCCATAGGAATAATATCACACAATACCTCATCATGGTAATTTCCAATATTGAACTTTACCAGAAATTGTTCATTTACCAAGGCTTTATGGTCCTTTTGCAACCAAGAAATCTAGTATGGGTTTGGATGCCTTCTTCTCTCCAACTGCAACTTACTAACCATTTTCTTTGAAACAAGGTTATAAATACTACCTCCATCAATAATAACATTGCAAACTTTACCTTCACACTTACATCTGGTGTGAAACAAAATCTTCCTTTGAGTTGGTTCCTTCTCCTCATTCAGCAAGGCTCTTCTAGTAACAAGAACCTCTACTCTTTTTGCATCCCCAGAATGTGAAGACTCAACATTTTCATCTACATGTGCAACTCATGCATTACCCTTAGGTCTTCTATTTGTCTTTCCTTGATATTGAGGACACTCATAGGCTATATGTCCTCCACATTGAAAACAAGTTCCATGAAAGCCTCCTCTTCCCGATCCTCGTCTAGATCTTCCTCTTCCTCTTTGGTCTCCATTATTTTGATCATGAGGATGGTAGGTGTTATATCCTTTCTAGTTTTTTCTGCATTTGGATCCTTCATCCTTCTTTTGATATTCATTTCAACCTCCATAAGACAGTCCACTAGTCTTTCCACCATGGCCCCCACCTAGTTGTTTTTTCTCAAACCTCTTGTTTAGTCGTTCTTCAACCTTTAGAGAAAACTGATAAGCGTCCTCAATGGTGGTCATTCTTACCAGTGCCAATTCTTCATGTATGCTTGGCTTCAACCCATTAATATAACGAGCAACTTTCTCTTTATTCGCCTTAGAATGTCCTGTTCAAATCAGGACCTTGTGAAATTCCTTTGTGTATTATTTCACTATCCTTGTTCCTTGCCTCAAGCTCTGCATATTCTTAAGTAGCTCCAATTTGTAATCTACTAGAATAAATTGTTTCTTCAATTTTGATACCATTATGTCCCATCTAGAAATTTTATCTTTCCCTTGTCTTCCTCTTTCTAACTGGACCTCTTTCCACCATATACTAGCATGACCTTTCAATTTTTTCCTTGCAAACCTCACTTTGTGAAGATCGTCAATCTCCTTAAACTCAAAAAATTCCTCCATGTCATTGATCCAATTGATCAAATCTTCAGAATTCAGACTTCCACTGAAAATTGAAACCTCCATTTTAGGTCTCTTCCTAATGCTTGAGATCACTCGCAACAATCTTCTTTCTCTAGGATCCGTTGGATCATGCTCTTCCCCTTCCATTTCATCTTCACTACCATCTCTTTCTCAATGCACATCTCTTCTTCGAACCTCCTGCTACAAGGTTTATAATTGCCTTCTAAGGGATTTGATTTCATATCTAGGTGGATCTCTTCCTCCACCAGCTCGACCTCTACCTCTGCCATGTTGGGAAAGTATCGGAGGCATCTTGAACTCAACCAACACTCACAGGTCCTGCTGCAACTGCCTCACATTCGACGCTCTATTACAGGCTCAGAAACTCTTGCTCTGATACCACTTGATGAGGGCCAACCGCCCAAAACCTGCACAAATCACAACAATAGATACGAACACAGAAGATGCGAGAAAGAAAAATAAACCACTTTCAATTATTTTCAGAAAATGAAATTACAGATTCAAAACTTACATGCTACAACCTCATGGGCTTGATTTATTACAACAAAATCAACTCTTAAAACAAAATATATTATTCGGAGCCACAATCTGCACTAATGGAGCCACACGTACAACTCTCCACTTAACCATTTTTATTTTACCCCAATAACCTCCCTAGAATGTTCTAGAACGTTCAACTTTCCCTTTTGTTTTTGCACCAAAAGTCCCACTGTTTGATTTTTGGCCTAGGAAGAAATTTTAATGAAATTCACTTTTTAGAGGGGCAACTTCACGAGGCCATAACTTTTGATCCAGGTGTCCGATTTGCTATTATTGCATATCATTGGAAAGTTTTCAAAGAGATCTACAATGAATGAACCCACCGTAGGTCAATTTGTCAACTTTTCGAGCTATTTCGAGGCCTCTAAAGTCTTCATATCTAAATTTGAAGCTACATTGGATAAATTTCTCAGGACGAAAACTTTAATTTCTCCCAAACCGTGCAAGGTATTGAGACGATTCTTTCACGAACAGAAATGTTTTTTAGTCCTGCTCCTTGGGGTAAATTTCCAGGTCCATACGAGCCCATTTGGGTTGACTTACTAAAAATGGTAAGAGCCCATTTTTTTCTATTTTTGACGCCTTAAGTGCCATCATGGGACTCAAAAAAACTAAATAAACTAAGGAAAAACATTTTTTTTGGGTGATGCAAGATTGCCCTACACCACTGGATGCTCTTGCATCAAAATTGAGGCTAAGTGTCCTTTGTCCTTGGTTGATGGTGCTTTATTCTAATAGCTTATTGGGAGTCTCATCTACTTGACTCATATGCGACCTAAAATTTCATATTCTATGGGAATGGTCTCTCTATTAATCAAGGACCCACATGAGTTGCATTGGAAAGAAACTAAGTAGATCCTCCACTACATTTAGGACACTTAAATGTGGGATTCAATATATAATGAGTGAAAATATTTATTTGGTGGGACATACAGATTGAGATTCCGTAGGTGATTCCCAGGATTGCAAGTCTACTTCAGGGTATTGCTTCTCACTTGGTTTTGGTCTAGTTTGTTGGTCGAGCAAGAAGCAATCTGTGATGGATCTTCATCAATAGAGGTTGAGTATCAAGGGGCAGTTATTTCCACCACTAAGGCTATTTGGATTTAGAATATTCTCATTGAGTTTGGAAGTCTATTAAAAAATATTGCAATAATATTTCATGATAACTAGAGTGTGGTATAAATCTCAAGGAATCTAGTCCAGCACCAGTGGAACAAACACATTGAGATTCATATGCACTACATTCAAGAGTTGATTCAAGAAAATATTATTGATCTTAAGTATTATCCAAGATCAAAGTAAATTGTAGGAATCTTCACTAAAACCTTCCCTAAAATAAAGTTCCTTCATTTGTGAGCTTTTTTAGTGATGTGATATGTGTCTACTTCAAGAGGAGCTTCTTAGTCGTTCACTTTATCTCTCTAATTTTTTTATGCTTTTTTCTTTGAGTTTAAGTTTTTTTTTAAGTGAAGATAAACACTTTACATATTTAAAATTATTGTTGATTGATTGTTAATTATTCTTTTGTATACATTTATGACATGTTTATTTTAAACAAGGCCATGATTAAAGAGCTTAAAACTTTCTTATGCATTTTACATGAAGGATTTAAGGACTATTAAATTCATTGTTGGAATGGAAATCAATAGAGACCGATTTCACATAAAGCTTTGGTCTAGTGAGAGTAAGTACATGTTAACACTAACTTATAATGATTGATTATGCATGATTATAAACTAATAAGTATTCATTTACTTGTAGGCACTAGGATTCCATTTGAGAAATGTATTAAGTCAAATGATGAATTTTAGCATACCTATAATATTATTTATGCTAGCGTTGTTGGTAACCTAATGCATGTATCATTTGTACTAGACCCTATATTGTATAAGTAGTTGGAGTTCTTAGAAGGTTTATGTCTAACCCTAGTAGAGAGCATTGGAATTAAATTAAAGGGGTATTTATATATTTGTGAGAAAATTTTGATTAATATTTATGTTATCATTGGACTTTTGATGTGGGCAAGATGTTGGAATATAGGGTTTGGTTGGTGATTTTGATAGTAGTATGTCCACTAGTGGTTATGTGTTTTCTCTATTTTGAGGAGTTGTTAGTTAGATAAGTAAGAGGCAACCTAGGAATAATTTATTTATGGTATAATTAGAGTATATAGATACTACATAGACCTATTAGGAGGCCATTTGCTTATAAAGGTTTTGCTTAGGTATTGGTTTTGATTATAGAGGTGAAAATCAATTACGACATTTAGAGTGTTATTTGTTTAGTTAGGAATCACATATATCATTATTGTACTCAGAATATGGATGTATAGTATGAATTTATTCATGAGATGGTTCAAATATTGGTACATGTCTTTTCCTTTTCATTAGTTCATTAGTTATTTATTTATAACTACTTTAGCTTGCTCAGGTAGGCTCATTTAGGATTAACAATGGTGAGTGGAGTGAGTGATGTATTTTTGTATTCAAAATTCCTCATCTTATGACTTTTTTATAAATTCATTCACTTATATTTACATTATTTTCTATTTGTTCTCTTGAATTATTTTTTGTTGCTCTTTTGATTAATGGGAAATAACATTGTTTAAACATTTTTTTTGTCTTGACTAGTATTGTAACTCTCACTATGACATTTGGCCTTGGCTGATTTCATACTTATTGTAAAATTGAACATGGAATCAAAGCCATGATGTCATAGTTTAATCCATATTTCCTATTTTTGAGAGCGTGTGAGAGATCATAGTTTTTTGGATTTTGATTGTGAGCTGATTTTCGGTGTTTGGTGTAGTAATATAAACTTCACCATCATGTCCAAAGGGCTCAATATTGTCAATATTGACTTTTGAACTTCATTCGCATTAGATTCTAGGAAGTTGATTTATTATTGGTGTTTTTTCTATGTTTGCATACTTGAGTTTTGTACTTGAGTTTTGTAGGGGGCTTAAATTTTGGAGTGTCAAGGTGAAAATATAAGTGCATCATTGGATTTAGTGACATAGAAATTATGGTTGACTATAAAATTACTTATTTTTGGGTGCTTTTCTTGGGGTCTTCCTACTGGTAAATTGTTGTGATTTAGCACACCATAACTAATAAGGAAAACAAAATTTACAAATCTTGACATTTTTATCAAGACTTGAAGAAATAATTATATTCCCACATATTACTTTTGCATACATTGTACAATGGATACACAAATGATCTCAAATTGGATTGGTTGAATCAATAATTAGCATAGCTACAAATATATTTTTTGTACAAAAAGTTTTATCATGACCAATCGATGAGACAATAACAATTGTTATTTTATTAAAAAGGAAATTATAGTATAAGAATGCATATCAAATTCATCCCAATTTCATCACAAAAGCATTAGATCTTGCATTCCAATTTTTTTTGTATGTAAGATAGATAACAATTCAATAGATCATGTGTAGAAAAAAAAGTTTTAAAAATAATAGAGTGACAATATTAAAGTAAACCAAATATAAAGTGACAATGATATAAATTTTAGTAAAATAGATGCTACTAACAATCATGAAACACCTATTGATACACTAATACAAGTATTTACAAAGTCTTGAAATGTGCACAGTCTACATGAAAAGCTAATTGGAATAACACTTGTTGAAGCAAATCAATTGATTAAAATAGTCGACGGATATGTAGAAGAAATGAACCTTTCAACCCTATTCTTTGGACATTCACAAGATGATGACATAACCAAAGGATTGGGTATCAAAAATTTGCACAATGGAAGATTTGTGTATTCAAATTGTATATTCAAATGGTGAATTTACAAATCATACTACTAATTTATTCTTTAAGGAAATTCATGTGATCATAGATATGAGTATATGGATAAGAATTACAAAATGTCAAAATTGAAAAGACAAATTTTAGTATCAAAATATGTCAAATACGAGTCAAACTTTGAGAAAACATTAGAATCAAATATTAGATACATTGATTCAATCATATTTGTATGCCATTGGATTACCTACATCAAATAAAAAATAATTTATAATGATACAAAAATTGAGCCCTCTAACATTCTTCTTGACTTTTACAAGTGCAAAGCACCAATGGACACCATTGGTATCTACATTAACCATATTTTATAAAAAATTGAAACAAAGAAAGCAAAAATGAAGAGCACAACAGTATGAAATTGAATGCAATGTCAAAAAAGATCATATTGCATGCACTCACTAGTCCATGCATTGCATGAATTGCCTAAAAGTATTATAACCTAGTTCTTGGTTGTATCGATGATTACTTATTTCTAACAAAATTTCAAAGCAATGGAAACTAACATGATCATGTATTTATGGGTTAGAGATGATCCTAAAATGGTAATTGCAATAGTACTAAAAGTGAACAATTTGTAGACAAATATATTACATGCAACACATACTTGAAGACAAACTTGTAAAAGTACAACATTACCATGCAAGTTGTATAAAAACTAAAAAACCACATTGCAAATACCATTTCCAATTTTGTCTATGAGAAAGACAACTATA
Source organism: Sequoia sempervirens (assembly GCA_007258455.2). Classification (NCBI taxonomy): domain Eukaryota; kingdom Viridiplantae; phylum Streptophyta; class Pinopsida; order Cupressales; family Cupressaceae; genus Sequoia; species Sequoia sempervirens. The sequence continues at coordinate 30,813 of VDFB02267656.1, read as the reverse complement.
CTTGAGCCATTTACAACAACCGACAAAGCTATATTACATAATGATATTGAATTGTTCACAAGTATTGAATAAAAATAATACAACCAATATACCACTTTCAATGACTTCTTAAATGAATTAAAAATTAGCATAGATGATGTATACAAGAAATAGAATTAACGTCGAAACAATCAATAATTCTCCTAAAAAGAGCCCATGTACTTATTTTGAACAATACTCTTGCTAAAAGGCTCCCACAATTCTGGCAAATAAATATCGATGCATGATTTATACTCAATTCATATGTTGTAGCATCATATTCTTCATCATACATGACAAAAGTTGACAAATTTATAACCAACTCTTTCAAGATCATACATAAAGAGCATGAAATGACAAAAATAGATGTTATACAAATAATACACACCCTCAAAAACACATTGTTTAATCTGAAACATATATCACTCATCTTGCAATATACATGGTAAATTTAGCTTTATTAAATTCAAGCTCAAGAAAATATCTTTTTATAACCCATCTTCACCTCAAAACTACATATTCATTCTCAAGTATAGATCAGCAAACACTAAACAACAATCAAATGAATAAAAAAATTGTAATTTTTCAAATCAATTATTGACTATTAGATGCATCATTTAGAAAAGCTAAAAGACATTTACCTCACTCAATTTGTTTGAGTATAAGAAAAATGGGAAAGCAATAATCAAACAAGAATAACTAAGCTCATTAGATTTGTCAAATACAACAATTATTTTAACTATGAAATTATTACCAAGTGTAGTGTAGGAAAAAGAATCCCTTTTTCACACTTAACTTGGGAATAATTAGTATTAAATTGAGCCTAATGTTACCTTGATTTAGTGTTGTAATGTGTTTTACACATTCATATTAAGTTTAGGGCCCTCTTAAACCAAATGGACCTAATTGTGCCTTATTTAGGGTTTTGTAAAGTGTGTCTTTACACTTTCACATTAATCTAGGGCTTTATTATTTAATTGGGCTTATTTATGCCTTATTTGGTCCTATTTTGCATCCACAAGCCTTATTAATTGCATCTTTTCATGGATAATACTGACACTTATCAATAACCAATCATAATTCAATGTTTTGGGTCATGTGTTATAGATTTGGTGATCTGAGACTCATACGCCACCTTGGGCGTATGAGTCCCACCTAGGTCTTGGGACTTGATTTCAAATTTCACATTAAACAAGACCTTTCTTGGAGTTTGTCCCCTAGTTTTGAGCCACTGGGACTCCTACACCACCTTGGGCGTATGAGTCCCAGTATAATCAAGACCCATTTTGAATTCAATTCTTCGCAGGATTTTATCCTCCTAGATCTGATGTTGGCTTATAGTATTATAATTTTGGGAAATTTGGCATAAACAAGTATAAATACAAGCTTATTTCACATAGTTTCATCCTAGATTTTCATAAGCAATCAAGAGCACTTTCACAAGAGTTTACAAGAGCATTCAAAGGTAGATTTGAAGAAGATTATTGCAGCAATTCAAGATCCATTATCATGTCAAAGGCTTGATGCATCATGCATGTGGTTTTGAGCTAATGTTGTGATGTATTGTTCAAGAGCAACTCAAGTATTCAAAGGCATCATCCTTCATCAAGAATCATGATCAAAATCTACATCCATTGAGGCCACTTCATGCTTGTTTGCAAATCTACAAGGTTCCAAACAAGGTTCTATTGTTTCATCTCATGTTTCATGTTCATTTCATTCATGCTTTATTTCTCATTAAGGTTTGATTGCCAAAATAGGGTTTGACCAAGGCAAACCCTTATCCACTAACAATCAACAAGTTTTTTTTCTCTCTATCTCTCTACATGTGTGATTGCAGATCTAGGTGTTTTGAGACTTGAAGATCCTTTGAAGACCAAGTTGCAAGATTGAAGAAAGTTGTCAAAGTTGTCACAAGGTTGTCATCTTCACGAAAAGTCACCTATAGGCTAGAATTCAAGCTTTCAAACTCAAAGATCTGGTAGGAGAGAAGCTACAATAGACTACTAGAGGATACCTAAGTTTCAGCCAAACCATAATACTAGGACTAAATGGCCACCTTGGGCATATGAGTCCCAATACAAAACTTTTTCCAGTTTTAGAAGATCCAGATCAACCACTGAGAGATTCTAGTTTCTGCCCAGAAACCCTAGTCTAGGACTAAATCGTCCAACTTAGCATATGAGTCCTAGTGAGCATCAAACAACATAATTTCAAGGTTTCGGAGCTTGTTTTGACCACATTTTTCTTCTAGGTACCCATCTGTTCATTCCCAGTTCACTATTCTGATTTTCAGTTTCATATTCCAGGTTACATAGTTAGATTTTCACATTGCATCCATCTTCTTCTTTCCAAGCCTTTGCTTGGTGGTGAACCCCTTTTTGTCTTTAATCACAGCCCTAGGACACCCTATTGCATATCTCTTTTCCCAATTCCATCCTTAGATTGAGATCTCTAGGGCTTCCTTCAATGAAACTTGAAGGAAACAGGTGGAGGAACCCTAATCCTCCTTCAATTCCATCTCCGAAAAGAGAGAACACTATTTCTGAGGTTTCACCAAGAAAAACTATTGATATATGTTCCCTTCTAAGATGATGAAAATATGTTAAAGCAAGGATTCAAAATATTTTAACATGTATATGTTTTTCATGAAAAAATTATAAAAGAAAATTAATTTAGGTAAACATTCAATTTCATTAACACATTGTTGATGTTGGCAATGCATTCAAAATAAAATGAAAGAAACAAAAAATCAATTTCAAAACCAATTGTTGAGCAAGAAAACAATCAAATTAGAGCTAAAACATCTAATCTAAAGGCCAACTTACAATGGTTGCAATCATTATATAAAGAAAAAGCTTTCAAACTAGATAAAATTCAAACCTTCTTGAGAACATAAAATATCATAAGATAAGAAGAATGTTAAACAAAGAATAACTGACAATTTTAAAAGACATTGCAATGAAAAAACATCTCAATATATATAAGTCATTGTACTTCTTAATTGGTGGTGGAATAGGAAAAACATTAACAAGGGAAATCTTCTAAATGCTAATACAATTCAAATGCATGTTCTAATCCACTTAAGAAAAAAGTAGTAACAATGGCATAAACAAGAAAAGCAACATACAATGCAAGCAAAACAACAATTCATTGTGCATTACTTATGTCATTTATAAAAATCTAACTCCATACACTAGATTCTTTACAAAAAAATAATATGAACAATTGGAAGTGTTCATAGATGATTTTTTTTAGTAGGGAGTCTACTCTTATGTTCTATTGATAAGAGAATACAAAAAAAACCACCTAACTACTTTGAAAACATCAATATGATATTTTGTGGTGAATTGCATTAGACATGACCTATACAAGATAATCTAATGTTCAAAAATCTAATTATGAACAAAGAAATAGTCCATACACTTTTTCAAAAGATAAAATAGTATTATAAATTACAAATTATTATGCATCAAACAAATAAAAAAATTCATTTCTATACTAAATAGAATGAAAACTCATTCACAAAATGGCAATGACATAACATACTTAAGAGACAATTCTACTTAACCCTATCTAATTGGCCCAAAAATTTCATATATTTTCCATGGCTTTGCATAGTACTAAAATGTTATCAATTGTTCCGAGAAATCGTATTTTCATTTCTACACTCGATGACATTGATGAAGACTATGTCAATGTAAACATATGCAAACACAAGTTTTCTAAAATAAATTACACTAAAACTTAGCATGTTAGTTGAGTTATATGCTAGAAACTATGACATGAAAGATAAGAATTAGTAAACGATGATGATGAAATATTTAAAGAACACAGTAAATGCAAAAATATATGTAATATGGATTCAATTTAATGACTCAAAAAATTGGGCAAATTCAATGCAAAAATTAGCACGTCTACACACAAATATAACCACACTCGATGACATTGATGAAGACTATGGCAATGTAAACATATGAAAACACAAGTTTTCTAAAATAAATTACACTAAAACTTAGCATGTTAGTTGAGTTATATGCTAGAAACTATGACATGAAAGATAAGAATTAGTAAACGATGATGATGAAATATTTAAAGAACACAGTAAATGCAAAAATATATGTAATATGGATTCAATTTAATGACTCAAAAAATTGGGCAAATTCAATGCAAAAAATTAGCACATCTACACAAAATTAGCACATCTACACACAAATATAACCTCAAAAGAATTGGTTCCTAATAAAATCTGCAATAAGAGGCAAAAATCCATCACAAGTATAAATTCATAAACAATTTCCAATTCAACTTGTGTATACATGAACAATCCATAGATTGCAGGGACTTATGCTAGATGGAGTTGTATTTGACCCATCTAGAATCAAATTGTGTGAATTGATATACAAAATACTATTCACATATATGAAAAAAGGGAATCATTCTAAACGCAATTAGAAAAAAAATTGAGAGTTGAGAACAAACTTAAAAACAAAATTCATCCATTACAACTAAAAGCAAAATGGAAACTACATACCGTCAACCTCTAACTACTCCAAAAATAAGCATGTGTTTTATCCCTTAACACTTACAGCCTAAAATCCCATATTGGCGATAGTGTAAATGGTTATGATTTCATGCAATTAGACATAATATGCTTACAAAAAATATATACATTGAAATAATTTATTAATGAAAAACTACATTTCAATGCACCATATGTATAGAATCATTATCTGCTTTAAGAAAGAAATACAAACTATAAAATCAACGAGTTACATTATTTACCCAAATAATATGGTTTAATTTTTAAATTTTGTTAATGACATTTCAACCAATATGTCAATTTTTAATACTAATTCATTTACAGTCATTTAATTTAACATCAATTTAAAATATTCAATCAATTAGTGATTTTACTCTATTTCTCACTTGGTGATCAAAAGTGTAAATATTGTCAAGTGATGTGTTTTTCCTTTCAATTGTATTTGTATAGTATATTGTGTTTTCGATTTTACATTTAATTACTGAATTTGGAAAGGATCTTACCAGTATTACTTTATTAAATCAACCACCAATTCAGACCAATACCTGGTGGTCACACTTGCTTGTTCATGTTGCTTACCACTATTATGATTGACTTTCTTTTATGCTACTTTACTGCTCGTAATATAGGAAAAGTTACTAATTTATGCCGAAGGCATATTCAATATGAAGAAGAGCAAGCTAATTTTGAAAATCTATGAGAAGACGTGCACACAATTGAAAGGTTGCTCCTACTCGTCGTTTGATTTTCCATTCACTTCTTTTCACTGCGTTTCCACGTCGTCCACCGCCATCGAGCTTGGGAAATGTGTTTCCATTTTTTTCTCCAAAAGATAGCCACCGTAAGACTGCTATATTGCCAACAACATTTTTTTACACATTTAATTATTTATTTGCATCTCATTTAAGTAGGAATAATACATATGACAAAAGTTCTATTTTATAAATTGCAATATATTATTTTATTTTTTATTTATATTTTTATATTTATTTAAAAAGTAAATTTTAACATTTATGTATTTAATTCAAAATCTAATATTAATATATTATCTATTGTGATGATTTATAATATATATTTATAAAATATATTATATTATATTATTTATAGCTATTAATATATATTATTTATATTAAAATTATATTTTATTAATAATTATATTAATAAAATATATTATATATTATAGCAATTCAAAATTACAATTTTTTTTTGCTCGGTAAAAAATTGCTAAGGGGTAGCACCCTGTATTAATTTTCAAAAAGGAGATTACATAGTTTTCATATTTTCTTGAGTATCCACCAGCATCGAACCCCCACTTGACACTATACTCACCCTTTTACTGAAACAAAATGGCTTAACAGCCCTATCCCATCCTTTATATTTTACAAAATGGCCCTAGACCAAGCGGCCAAAACTTCCAGAAGAAACTACCAGACATATTTGACCAAAAAACCTCCTGTGACAGATTGAATCATACCATTAGTATTCTAAAACATAGACTATTTGGATTATATCATAGACATTTTACAAAGCCTTGCCTTGCTCTTCATCTTTGTCCTCTTCATCCTCTTCTTCCTTCGTTTCCTCTCACTTCATATACATCATGTAGTCTACAATTACTGGGTAGTTTGGATCACAGTTGAAATGCGTTGGGTTGCTCACCTTGGCCTCTGGATCCTGAACATTGTTCGACACCCATTCCTCTCCTGTTCTGAGCTCCCAGTCTTCATCATCGTCTGCTACCACTTTCTTGGCCAACCCTTCTTCTGCTAGATATGTTGCACCCACCCCTTGGGAGGGGTTTTCATCATTTTTTCCGCTCTAAGAAGGAACATTATGCTTTGTTCCTTCTCATCCCACAACTTTTCTAGCCCCGCCGGATTGAGAGACCTTACCACTGGAAACTTCTTGACCTATGCTCCATTCCCAAGTGACATGTAATAGTTTTGTGATAGCAACATCATCAAATTGTCATCGACATTGTCCATGGCTTCATCAATTTCACCGAACATGGCATGAATGAAGACCATCTGACACAATTTCTTAGCCCTTGTCTTGGGTACTCCCATGTACAGAATCATCGCCAAGAACATGGCAAAAATGCTTGTGTTTTCCTGGAATGTGTGATACGCCAACAAGAACTCCCTCCCCAAAATTTTCTTTGTCACCAAGAGCACCACGAGGTGGGGTGAGGCCAAAATTCCTTTCAACATTTTGTCTGTCACCTCTCCATGGAAGGCCTACTGTTGCCTTGTTTTGTTAAAAAACAACGGGGTATCCATTCCTTACACTCACAGACTACTAACTCAACCATGCCAAATTAGCTTGCCCTCATCTTTGCTTAAGCACCACCAACCTTGGCATTTTTTATAAGCGACGGCCTTACCCTGTCATAATGGCGAGCTTGGAGTCCATGACATCTAGAACATGTCTTCAAATCTGCATCTTGTCCAAGCGATACAAATTTGCTTACCTGTTTAGGGTCATGCATTGCCCGTCATTTCCCCTGCATTGAAATTTGTTGTCATGCCCTACGCCTTTCCTTCTATTTATGGTTGTTGTCTTATCATTTCTTCCCACTTCAATTTTGGCCCTTATTATAGTACGTGCTCTTTTTTCCGCCGACTTGTCTCAATCATCATTGGTCTTTTTTCTCAACTTGTGATTAATGTCCCATCATTTAGGAATATTTTGATCTCCCCACCTTTTGATTACATGTTTACTTCTAACACCCGCTTTTCCAACTCATCTGCCATGTTGTTCCCTTCTCAGTATACGTGGCTTACTTGAAAGGCCTCAAATTTGTCTGTCAATTGTTTGATGCATTGCAATAGATGGTTTAACTTCCAATTCAGTGCATTGTTCCTACGTATTGCATTAATGGTAATGAGAGAGTCTCCCCCCAAATGGATGTGTTTCACACCCAATTGCAATATGATTAAAGCCGCTCAAAATTTTGCTTTGTCATTCGTATAGGGACCCAGAGATATGGATTTCTCTACTAATATTTTACCCTTCTCATCCTGAGCTATGCAACCAGCCCCCCCAGACCTAGGTTACCACGAGAGGCACCGTCGAAATTAATTTTGACCCACCCTTCTTCCGGCACCTTCCACACTATCTCTTTTCTTTTTTCTTTTTGTGAGTCAAGACCACTACTTTTTGTTGAGCAATGGTGGTTTCAATCCACTGAGTAGCTTCATCATGTTGTCATCCCATTTGGTGAAAATTCTCTGTTTGACAACCTTGCTACGAGCATCTTCATTGACTAGTTATGTGATTTCCCTCTCTATCTTGGCCCATAGCCCATCCTCTCCCATTTCCTTACCTTGAAAAATCCTTCTATTTAGCTCCTTCCAAATTTCCCATATCACTGTGGATAGAGTGATTTTCCATATCCCTCCAAATACCAATTTTTTGAGTTGGATAGCCACATCTTGAACCAAGTTTCAATGTCTACTAGCATGGGGCATTGCAGATTTAGTTTACTCCTAACAAGGTTCCAATAGGCATACGCATATGGGCATGTCAAGAGTAAGTGATTTACTATCTCTAGGCTATTTTTGCACATCACACATCTTCTTGGACCTTGGATTCCAAATGTTGCTAGCCTATCTTTGGTGAGAATTCATTTCTAAATTGCCATCCAAGTGAATACTCTTGCTTTGGGAAGGCAGTTTTTACCCCATAGCAGCTTGCAAGGCTAGTCTTGCCTTGCAATAGCTAACTCTTCAATTTTATAGCCAAAATTCACTTTATATGTGCCTGTGGTCGAACCACACCACCAGACTACATCCCCTTCATTGGAGGGGTTGAAATTTCTGTTCTTGAGAATTTCTATCAATGAGTCTTTTTGGGCTTGTGGGGCATTAAGCTCCTGAATAACATTCTAATTCTAACTAGGTACTCCATTTTTTAGCACTACCTTCCCATAGTTGCAAACCTTGTGTCCCCATACTCGCATAGATTTTTCCTTTAGCTCTGCCAATCACGGTGTATTGTCAATGGGTGGTTTGCCACACCAAGAATCACTCCAAAAGGATGCACTTTTCCCATCTCTGATCTCCCATGTGACATGCTTGGTTACTATGTCCTTACACTCCAAGATGTAATTCCAAATCGTGGATCCCTTTGGTGGTGCTATCATAGTGGGGATGTGGGTGAGGTCATCTGATTCCAAATATTTTCTTCTCAAGATTCTTACCCATTTTTGTTCTCCTCTTGCATATAGATCCCATACCAATTTGGCTCCCATAGCTTGGTTCATTATTGTTAGTTGTTTTAGTCCTGCTCCACCAACCTCCTTTGGGGTGCAGATTTTGTCCCACGCTACATAAGGGAATTTATTTTTCTCTCCTATACCACTCCAAAATAATTTCTAGAAAATTTGATTAAGGGTCTCCTCTACTACTTTTGGTAATTTCAAACATGACATCGAGTAAACTAGGATGGCTGATAGCACTGATTTTACCATTACTAGTCTTCCTACCGATGAAAACCACTTCCCCTTCCAAGTTCCCAATTTGCTTTTGCAACTATTTATCAAATTTTCCCAATAGCATTTTTTGTTCATCCCTACAAACAAAGGCATGCCCAAAAAGCACCCAAGAAGTGTTGCCACCTTTAAGTTCAATATTTTTGCCAAGTCTCTTTGCAGACTCGATTGAGTATTGAGGAAGAAGACTTTAGACTTTCCCCAATTTATGCTCTGCCCAAATGCCTTGCAGTAGTCATCTAAGAAGGTCTTGATCACCCTAGCTTCCTTCCTACTTGTCGACCCAACCAAGATGGTATCACTGCAAACTATTGGTGTGTTGTGGGTTCCATGCCATTTGCTACATGAACTCTAGCCCATTTTCCTTCTCTCCTCAAGGCTTGTATGCCTCTTCTTAGTAATTTTTCCATGATTATGAATAAGAAAGGTGAGAGAGGGTCACCTTTCCTTAGGCCCCTTGATGTTGTGAAGAAGCCATGTGCTGCTTCATTCACTAGTACAGAGAATATGGTAGTTGAGATGCAACTCTTTATCCTATTGATCCAATTTTCATCGAACCCAAACTTCCCCAATGCTTCCAACAAAAATTGCCTATCCACCATGTCATATGCCTTTAGAATGTCTAGCTTCAAAACCATGCATGCTTCCTTGGTCTTTCTAGTTGTGTGGATGGTTTCATGGGCAATGATTATGCCTTCAACTATTGATCTTCCTGGGGAAAATCCACTTTGTTCTTCTGATATGACCTCATTTAGGACACTCTTGAGCCTATTGGCTATGATTTTGGTGACCACCTTGTACACTGTATTACATAATGCAATTGGCCTGAAATCACTCATTGCTTGTGGATCTTTCTTCTTGGGTAGGAATGTATGATTTATTGCCCCCAACATTACCATCTTTCCTCTTGACTCCTCTACAGCTATTGACAGGTCATCACCTATAGAGTCCCAATTTTTTTGAAAGAATCCAGCCAGGAAGCCATCTGGTCCCAGGGACTTGTCTAGATTTAGCTGAAAGGTTGCTCCTTTGACCTCTTCCTTATTGATTTTTTTGTAACAACCATCTATTTTGCTCTTCATTTATGATGGTTGGGATTATGCTTAACAACCTTTCTCTTGTTGCCCTGTTCTCTGGGCTTTACTTGTTTAGGATTGCTTCAAATAATCTGATAGACTCTTTGCTTACTTCCTTCAAGGATTGTGATATTTCCCCATTCTCCTCCTTGATTTCTGCTAGTCTATTCCTACTACAGTTGGAAATTGTTGATTTGTGGAAATATTTAGTGTTTATGTCCCCTTCCTTTAGCCAAGTCTCTCTTGATTTTTGGTACCAAAAGCATTCTTCCCTTTTCAAAATTTGTGTTAGCTCTTCTTTTAGGCTTTTTTGTTCTTAAAGTCATCTTCCTCCATCCCATTTTGGATTATATGTTCATTTAGAGCCTTTAGTTCCTATTCCACTGTTTCCTTCTCTTGAAAGATGTTTTTGAAATGAGCTTTATTCCACTCCTTGAGTTTGACTTTGATGAAACCCAACTTCTTGTTTACTTTATATAGCTCTAATTGGTCTCCAAATTTGATTTCTTTCCACCATTTCTCTATTAGTTTTGGAAGTTGTTTATCCCTTACCACATGTTTTCAAACTTGAATGGGCTTCCTTTTGGGGGATCTTCCTGCCCAAGGAGTAACTGTACTGGGAAGTGATCTAATCCTGCGAAGGGTAGAATTTGAACCTCATGAGAGCCAGCTGATTCCCCCCAATCTCCCCAAATCAAAAATCTGTCCAGCCTTTCAGCTATATTGGTGAAGCCCTTCCTCTTGTTTAACCAAGTAAATATTCCATTTCTGGCTTGAAGGTCCAATAACTAATTGTTGTCTACAAACTCCTGGAAGTCACGTTGGATGATGGTGATTTTTCCCAAGCCCCCTTGCTTCTCTTCATTATTCAAGGTCACATTAAAATCTCATGCTATTATGCCTCCCATTCCTGTGGTTTTCAAGCTCACTTGATATCCTCGTCCACACTTGTCTTTTTTCCATTGTGGAGATTGGTCTATATACATTGATGACAAAGAATTGATCATTTCCCATCACACCCTTGAATCTTGTTAATTACCAGTTTCTTTCCTCTACTACAACTTCACCTCCTACTAATAATGGGTTCAATATGGTGCCAAGACCCCCTGACGCACCCTCTGCTTCTTTGAATTGCCCCTTCCATTGCTTCCAACTGGTCATCCTTGTTTTACCTTCCTCTTTGCTCCATTTGGTTTCTTGTATTAGTATTATGTCAGCCTTTGACTAGTCAATTTGGTGCTTGACCATGTGCCAGTTGTCAAGGGCATTAATGCCTCTAACATTCCATGTAATGATCTTCATTGACTGCATCTTTGGCTACAATTTCCAACTTGGCTTTGTTCGATTTCGGTCCCCTTTTTCCTTTCCTCTTGATGTTTGGTTTTTTTAATTTTTGATTGAGTCTGCTCAAGCATCCTTTCTTCAATCAATTCTCCTTCCTCAACCTCCTCCTAATCTTCCTCTGATTCTGGTTCCTAATCACTCCCTTCATCTTCAGTTTGAGTAAAGTTTCCTTCATTTTCCACTTTCTCCTCTTCACCTCTTTCTTTTTCTTCTGGCAGCATCTTCAATTCTTCTCCTATTTCCTCTTGCACTTCTACCCTCGAATTATTTGCTTCACTTGATAACTCTCTTATTTGTAGGTTGATGTCTTTTTGAAGTTCTTTGGCTTCTTCCAGTAGAATATTTAAATCTTTTTCTACTCGTGTTGTCGTCACCTTAGATTATGCTAGCACTGGGAAAAATTCCTCAATTCTTCCTAGACAATTCCAATCCATCTTTCTCTTTTTAAATCCCAACTCACCTTTCTATTCTAACCCCTCCCAATTTCAACCTTGCTCAAAATGGCCTAACTTTTCTCCTATCTTTCCCTCGCCTAAATTATTTTCCTTGTTTTCTAACATCTTTTTGAAACAACCTTCCTAAATTGATTTCCTGAAGAGACATCTCACATACTTCCACTTTCTATTGCCAGCTTCCAAACTTCATCAAGATCTCCAAGTTTTTATAGATTCCCACTCCTTCCATTATTTCCACCAATATGTTGGCCTCTGCTTCTTTTTTTCCATTTATAAAATCTTCATCTACCCCTAAACATACCCCTAATGCATCCCCTATTTTCACTAAAGCTTCCACATTCCAGTACTCAGATGGGAGGTCAACCAATTTGATCAATGTGGGGATCTTTTTGATGGCATAGATCCATAATAAACTGATCTTCATCCTCAACCTTTGGTGAAACAGTTGGAAACAAGTCTAGCAGATTAAAAATAAAACTCCTAGCGTCAATTCTTAAGTCTAAGTCAGTACGTAAGCAAGCTGGTTATCTCTTCATATTGGTAACTCATCATCTGAATCGGTCCCATATCAATCATCCCTTAGAGAACTTTGGATAAACGAAATGATGTGACGCCATCCACTAACATGTCTTAGGATGAATCCTTCCTACAATGGACATTATCTTTTGGCAATAAGTTTCGGTTATCATCCTTAGAAAACACACCCTCTTTCCGTTAGCGGTATTGAAGAGCATTAGTTTGTTTGTTTACTTGGTCTTTATCTTTGGACTTATCTTATTTTGCGCTCATTCCAAGGACATCTCGATGATATCCCAAAACAGAGGATTTAGAGAAATAGGAATGGGGCAACAATCATTATTCTTTTGTCTTCTATGCTTGTTGGACGTTTTTGTAATATAACCTCGGCAAATACTTGTTTTGTTAGGTATGTATGGAAGAGGTCTGGGGCAACTTGTTGACTATTACATGGATAGGTTTACCTTTCCATGTTTTGGTATGAGGTGCCTAAAACTTCTGAAGTACATCCTAGCAAGGTTTCCATATGTCAGGTGTGAACAAGAATACTCCTATCTGATTGTCAAGTCAAAGTCCATCACACTAGGTACAACGTCATCCTGGTTTCCTATACCTTGATGCATCGTACCACGTGTGTTATCAAACATAAGAAAATTTGGCCCTTTGAAAATCCCAATTCCTTGGCAAGTAATCATCGTCATCATCATCATTTGCATTTTGCATCATCTTGTGTCTTGTTGAAATGACTTTTTCTTTTACTAACCGCACTAACAAGGTACTATGACAATTAATCATCATCACCATCATCGCCATTGATCCTGCATCCACAAATAATTAGCACATCACATAAACATATCATATAGGAAACATACGCATTACATTTTAATCATCATATAAATAGGTTATCATAAACATTTTTCATAGATAGGTGCATCCAGGTCATTGCATTTCACCCATTACATGGCATCTCATGACATTATATCATTGCATAAACATTCATTTGCATTTCATAACCATTTCATATAAATCATCACATAAGCATCTATAGAAGCATCTCATAATCATTTTTCGCATAATCAATAGGTATATAAGCATTTAACTCATTAGGTATACATACTTGCATAACATCATGACATCATCGCATTACATCTACATGGCACATCATTGCATCACTTTGCATCTCATAAAACCATCTCATTTGCATCATATCATGACCATCGCATTTCATATTTCATTATCCATATCATCTCATAAATAACATCATAAAACATTCATTGCATAAATCATCCCACATAAGCATAAATGGAATACTCCATCATAAACAAAACATATACGCATCCATTCATAAACATTTCATAAGCACAATTCACATATCATTTTGCATGTGCACCATAGGTCATATCATTTAACATATCAAACCATCACATTTGCATTATCATAAATAGATCATCACATTGGCATATCATAGGTTAACATAATATAAATCTGTTAGTCATAATCATAACGCATGCATCATTAAAAATAAAAGCATCCATAGCATATAGAAGGGAAATCATCCATAAGGAGAACACCGTACATCACATCAAAATCGGCTCATATATATCATCATCAACTGTCATAGTACAAAGAATAAATCAGATCACTGTATATATGTAAATCAGTACAAAAGGCCCACTAGGGCTATCAAAAATAAGCCCATAAGGCACAAAAAGTATGTATCATCTCGATCAAGCTCGATCCCTGTGAATGTTGCCCTCGCCCCTATCACCATGACCCTCTGATGGTCTCTGGCTGGCCCGCTCTGAATACTCTGGGACCCACTCTACTCTGGACACGACATCATGATAAGCCTGATGGCAGTACTCTACCTCTCGGATGGCATCCCTATAAAATCGTACTGGCACCGTACCCTAGGAGGAGGAGGCTGTCATACTCTCAATCTATTATCTACAGCCTAACTCTGTAGCTGCTTGTACCTCTGTAGCTTGTCTCTGCTACACAGCCTGATCCCTCTGCTCTAAGCTGCTCTCTCTAAGCCCTCACCTAGTCTCTCTCCTTTGTCAACGCCTGAACCTGGGCCTATAGTTGCGCAATCAGTGCATCTTGACCGTTACCTGTCCTTGTGGTTGTACCCATGGCTGCACGTGAACCTGATCCTCACCCTCGACTCGCGGTGGTGGGACTGGCGGCTCCTACTATTGATCCTACATATGGACATCTCCCTGACCTAGCGGAACTGGGGGCACACCTGGTGGATCTTGTCGAATCTCGACCCTCGGTCCTCGCCCTCGTCCTCTCCCTCTGCCTCTAACCCTGCGCACCTCTGGATCCTCACCTGGAATGGTCAACCGAAGATGAGGTCTGAACCAGTCTCTGTAGGCCTGTGTGGTGTCGGGATCTGCTAGACCCTGATCATAATCCCACGGTCAGGCTACCAAGTGCCTGAAGCTGTCAACTGCCTCGAAGGTAGGAATACCATGTCCCCATGATATCTGTGTCATGCTACGAGCAAAGACGGCTACATAGTCATCATCTGGCCAATCCTGCGGCTCTTCGAACTGACACTGCACGCGCCTAGGAAGGTACCTCTCGATCATTGTGTGTTCCTGCCCCTGCATATATTAGTCCTGGTGGCAATAAAAGAGTTGATCAACATCGTCGGCCCATCCAGGCTAACCGAGGTATGGATGCCAAGTGGAAACTAGCATCTCGTCTAAGACTCGCCTCCAGTAAAGGATCCCGTGCTCTCCAGTGTGTGTAAAGGACACACCGCCTCTGTATCGCGCCATGAGGGCATCGTCTACCCCCATCGGAACTAAAATGATGCGTGGACACAGCACAAAAATATTCTCCCATGCCCAGACATGAAGTAGTGTCACCCCAGCCCCCAACGCTTTGCCATCCATGTACACGTACTTGTGTAGGTCCCTGTATAATGAAGCCAGAAAAATAGGCCCCCAGGCAAAATGAATTGGTCTGTCTCGGACCATCCGCTCCCAGCAATATCCCCAACTAGGACTGAAATATCGCCCCCGTCGGTCTGGGGCAACGAGACCAGAAATGAATAGCTGCAACTACCTAGCGAAAAGGAGTTGCTATAACCCTGTATCTCTCTAGCTCAATCTGTCCCTCGCAGTAGATAATGTCCTGTGTGGCGAGGACTCTAACGCAGGACTCGCGTCCCTCGTCCATACCAAAAATTGTCTGTCAACCATGAATAGGCAATCGTAGAATGCGCCAAACGTCCTCCAGAGTGACGGTGGCCCCGCTAGTGGGGAGTTGAAACGATGATGTCTCACTATGCCACATCTCGGCCAACGCTGATAACATCCCTAGGTGGGTGCGCACGGGCACCGCGTAGGCAATATGCCACAATCCTACAACTCACAGTCAATCCTGATCCCTGTCGCTCAACTCTCGTAGGACGCTTGCCAAATCTCGCTACCGGTGCTCCCAAGAGTAGAGCTCCCTCGCCGCATCCTGCATCAAGCAAGGTCAACGTGTTAAAAAATTTCAAAAAATTCCTAGTCGAACACTCCAATCTCGTCTCCAATGGCGCAGTTTGTGAAGGCAGCGCAGTTTGTGAAGGCGTCGCAGTTTGATTTTACTCAAACTCCAACGCTCAAGCCCAAAAAGAGCCAATTGGCGTCGCCGCCGCGGCACACTTCACCTAAACCGGCCCGACGAGCCCGAGCCCAGCGTTGGAGTTTCTAAACTCTGAACTGAGCTGCTGCTGCGCAAAACGGCTTGGCACGGCATAGTTTAAATGCCGAGCGACGCTATATAGCGTCGTTGAAAGCGACCTCCCCTTTTAAAGCAGTAATTAATGCATTAAATGAAAAGACGAAGCTTTGGTAAGGGTCACATACCGGTGCCCTGATGCCAGGTGGTAGCTGGTATGTCCGAACTCGATCGGTGATGTGTAGGGGAAGTTGTCGTTGCGCCATATCGCTGGAGAGTTAGAGCTCAAATCTCAAGTTTGCTAGTGGAGGTGTGTGAAAATGACTTGAAAGTGACCCCTCAGGCCCCTTTTAAGCCTTAAAATTAGGGTTTTTTAACCCTAAATGGATGTCCTACTAGGGTTTTGGACCCCCAAACCTATTTTTGTCCGGTTGAGGCTTGTTTTTCATTGTTTTATTGCGTTTAGACACGTTTTTAGCCTCCCGGACCCCTTTTGGACTTGTCGGGTACTTTGTCATCTTTTTTTGCGAGATCACCCAAAAAATAAAAAATTTCGTCCGATCTCTCGATGGGGCATTATAATGGCATGTTTTCTCTTGCCATGCAAAAGTGGGGCAAGTTTTTAAATATAAAAAAAATTTGGCTTTGATCAAAATCGTTTATTCTTTGAACCAACGCAACGAGTGCACTGCTTCAAAGAGGGGCAAAATGTAGACACGTAAAATATACTGATTGACATTGTGCATGTGATCTTGACTTACTAACATTGTTTCTTCCTGAATTATCCCTCGGTCTAACCATTTAATCAAATTCCCCTATCTGATTAAATTCATCAATATTCCACTCTTGAATAAATAAATCATTTTATCTAATCAAGTCATCTCTTTTGTTAATTAAATCAATCCATCTGATCTAATTATCCCTATTTAATTAAATAATTTATTTATTTGATTAAATCTCTAAAGTCTATCCATTAAATTAAATAAATTAAACCTTATTTGATTTAATCTAACACCATATTTTTTAATTAATTAAATCAAAATTATTGTTTAATTAACTTCTTATCATATTCCTCTCTTATTTGATTTAAATAAATCTAAAATTTGAGTCAAATAGTTCACATCATCTAATCTGTCATTAAATTAATTAACTATTGATTAATTTAATCTCATCTCATGTCCCATCCTCTAGATAATGCAAGTTGCACATGAAAATAGATTTAATTCATTTATTAAATCTCTATTTTCCTCACAAGGCATCTTTTGGAATAATCTCTCAATTTGAATTCAAAAATTCCAAGTCAACATGTACATCCAACAAGGCAATAAATTCATCTTACATGTCCTTTGCCTTGAGCCAAGTGGCATTTATTGCATTTTCCCTTCCCTCTTACATGTCATTTCAACAAATTTGAATTTCAAATATTGGCATTTATTGGCACAAACCCCAAATCTTGCACATCCTCCATCCATTCATAGCTTGACAAGTGGCATCATATCATTGGATGAATGTTAGTCCCACATTGCTCAAATTTGGACATTCATCCATCTTGGAATTCTATAAATAAAGAGCTCATATCCTCATTTCATCATCCACAATTCAAGCAAAGTTACCATGCTCAAATATCTCTTGAATTCCATCCATTATCATTGAATCATAGCTAGGTTTTGCAGATTTTTGGCTTGGAGTCTTCATTCTTATCAACAAAGTGGATCAATCTCTTCAACATTCGAAAGCTTGCATCTTAGGAATTGGGAAAGGGCCAATTTTCACATCAAATTGGCACCAATTTCCCCATGGGATCATGAGTTTGCACATCTAATTAAGATTTTATCTTGTTTTTGTCATTTATATTGTGTTCTTTGCTATTTTCTCTCCTAGTTTGAGGTTGTAAATGGATTTCATGGGGAATCCTTGTTTATGCTTGCAATATCTAACTTGAGGTGTTTATTCTATTTGTTTTGCAGGTATCTAGATTGGGGTTTGCACACATATAATTTATGGGTACTCTTTATTTATGTTATTTACTTATATAATGTCTTATATTTATTATTATATATTATATTTTATTAAATAAAAAATACAATTAATAAGTATACTATATATTTTTACATATAGTATTATTTAAATTAATTTTCATGAAATTTAACATTTTAATTTATTTTTTAGAGAGAGATATTATACCATCTATTAGAGTTCAAATTAAAATTTAAAGCTAAATTTGCTATTCAAATTAAATATATTTATGTATTATTATATACGATATTTTAATCTAGCATAATATAAATTATTGAATATAATTTTAAAATATTTTTTATATAATAAAATTATATATTTATAGACTGTGCCATATATATTTAATTTTTTAGATATTTTTATTTATGTTTTACATAAAATCTATATTATATTCATATTAAATTATACATATTAAATATATAATACATAAAAGGGAAGAAAATATAAACAAAAAAATATAGAGATAAAAATAGAGAGGATAAAGAAACAAAAAATAAGATAGAGAACATGAGAGAGAGAGGATAGGAGACAGATACAGTGAAACAAAGAGAGAAAGAGAGAGGTGGAGAGAGGGAATGAAAGAGAAAAAGATGAGAGATACAAATAGAGGAGAGGAGAGAGGAAAATAATCATCTCCCTCTGCCTATCTCTCACTCTATCTCCCCCTCTCTCCATCTCTCCCTTCATCGTTGCCTCCCTATCTTGCCTATCTATCTCTCTATCTCTACCCCTCTCCACTTATCTTCTCATATATCTCTATATCTCTCTCTTTCTCTTCCTATATGTCTCTATCTCTCCCTCTCTTTATCTCCCCCTATTTCTCTTTCCCTCTCTATCTCTTCCTCACTCCATCTCCAATTGTTTCTCTATGTTTGTATGTCTCTCTATCTATATCTCTCCTCTCCCTTTCTACCTCTCTCTATATCTCATTATATGTCTATCTCTCTATCACTCTATCTTACCATCTATATCTCCCTATCTCTCTCTATCTCTCCCTCTTTGTCTCCTTATCTCTCTCTATCTTCATCTCTCCCTCTCCCTCTCCCTCTCCCTCTCCCTCTCTCTATTTCTCTCCCTCTCCCTCTCTCCCTCCCCCTCTCCCCCTCTCTCTCCTCTCTCTCTCTCTATTCAATCTGTCTCCCTCATTCACTCTCTCTTTGTAGACCTCTATATCAATATATCTTAGCCTCTCAATCTCTCTCTCCATATTTTCTTTTTCATCTCCCATTCTATCCCAATCTCTCCATCTCTCTCTACCCCTATATCTCTCTCTACCTCTCTCTATATCACTTCCTTTCTATATCTTTATCTTTCTATCTCTCCCTCTCTCTCTCCCTCCATGATACCCCTCTCCTTCTCCATCTCCATCTCTACCTTCGTCTTCCTCTCTATCTCTATCTCCTTGCCCCTCTCTCTCTCTCTTGCTCTTTCCTCTTCAGCATAGCCATTGCACACCAAGGTGTGATTGCTAGTTGTAATTTTCATTTCAGCTTGCATGGAATAATTGTTAACTGACTAGAATCTGACCAAGGTATTTCATTGACAGACTTGTGCCGTTGTTAACAGGGTCTGAGTTCTATCAATCAATGCTTGTTTTGATGTCTTTGACCTTCAAAGCTGTAAAAAAGTGATTGTATGGTGTTGCAACTTGTGTAGCATGTAAGGCGCCTTTTATGCTTGGGATATGCTTTATGTGCCCAATAATGGATTGTCTGACACAAGGAATATTCTCCAAATTGCGAGGAAAAGGTCCTTTTCATTTGCCAACATCATCTTTCTATCAATTTACTATTATTTGATATTTGCTATCGTAAACTTATTACAAGTTTTTAATTTCATATGGTTTTGAGTGTAAGTTTCAGAATTTGAGAAATCAAAAACTTGTGAAATAGCAGATGTCCCACACCGGATACATGAAAGCTTGGTTGTACCAGCCTAAATTTTCTTCAATTATTTTGTGTCAGCAATTGCACGGCTCACTTTTATGTGTTCACCTGTAAGCCTTGTAGATACGTTCAAGTTTTGTGATTTGAAGAATGCACATGTTACAAATGTTTTGGTAAATGCAATACATTTGTATTTCCATCATTTCAAATTGAGATGAGATGGACACAAGTAACATAACTATGTGAAGAAATATATATTATTTTAAATAGAGATGCGAATTTAGTTCTCCACTAGACAAATTGAAAAGTGTGCCCTTCTGCCCTTTTTAAACTCGTGGGAGTGATTTCAAAAACAACAATCAAATAATTTTCCAAGTGATTTCTATCTAAAATATTTTAAAAATACAAATGCCACAGATATTTGATTAATTTCTAACAGGGTAAGCCAATGAAGGCAAGCTCGCTAGCAAGAAGGGATGTGTCCCACAAGGAGTAGCACCACTTTATGTGAAGACTCCACCTACCACACAGGAGGGCACGCCCCTCTGCCTTTCTTCTTTTTCTCTTTAAAATTGTTTCATCATTTTTTTGAAATGTAAAATGTACAAGCAGAGCAATGGCAGGAAAACTGTTTTAACATAGCTAATCCTCTTCCTCTACGTCATCCATTCTCACACATTGCTAAATTCTATCTTAAACCAGAATAAAAAAACATGGCAGGTACTCACCACTACATGGCACTTGTTTATATATAAATTTGGAGTCAAAATATAGTTGAACTTGCACATCTAATGGTTCAAATTTGACATTTTAAATGTTCTAGAAGCTAAGTTCTTCCATTTCAGCTCAAATTTAACTTGAAAATCTAAGGGATTATTCATCTCCAGCCAAAAGGAAAAATCCATTAAAAAAATCGTGCCTATCCTTGAACTTGAATGTTTTATGGTTCAAATGACATCTTAAATGTTTGGAAGTTAAGTTTTTCCATAAGGCCTCAAGTTTAATTTGAAAACCCAAGAAGACGGCATCTTCCAACCAAATCGGAATACAGATAAAAAAACATCTGTACAAATTTGCATCCAATTCACTCTCAATCTGACACTTTTGAAGCTTTCTCAAGCGTATACCAATTCATAAAGCCTGTGATCTGAATAAATCCATTTATGTATAGCCATTTATATTATACAATGTTCTTTCACTAAAGTTGAAAAAAGAACTCCCATCTTACCCACTCATGGAAATCAGTATGACATGGCAAATTTTAACCATATTTGAAAAATGAATCATGAATGAAATCGTACATCATTGCCCACCTAACTATGAAGGACATAATACATTGTATATACATTTACAGCTTAATTTAATAGCTTACAAAAAAATGTAAATAACATGATTTCTTTCAAGGGGATGTCATTTGCAACATTTTTACTTTACATTTCCATCTTCATCTTTCTCTTGCGCACTTGATCATTGCTGGAAATTTTCTCCAGAAGCTTCTTCAAAATTCGCTCTGAAGGTTCTCTCAAAAATAAAGATTACTGTTCCCGATTGTGAGTCGCCACACTAGATGAAAAATAATTCTTGTTTTTCAGATATTTCTGGGTCCACAATCATCTCTCTTACCAACCTCCTTGTCTGAATTCTATAGTAGCTTCTTGTAACTTCTGTTTTAACATTCTGAAGCTTCTCTGACCATCTGTACCCCAGCGAATTGATGCACTCCTTTTGAGGAGATCAGTCATGGATGCACTCGTAAATGGAGACATTGGTGATGATTCCTTACCAGGCTTACCAGGTGTATCATCATAAGCTGCCAGGAGAGAGAAACCAGGCCCATGAAGCAGTTAGGGTAATTTAAGAAAAACAAAGTAAAAGTTTAAAACGTACAATTAACCGTGCAGAATTCACGAAGTACAAAATGGATATAAAAAGGATGTACATAAGAAAAAACAAATAGGTTATTCCTAAATTCCTTGCACATTATCTGTTGAGTTCTTTCGACATAAATAAATATCACACCGACAGAAGTGATCAAGTATCTACCACAGTGGGAGAACCACTTTTTATTTAAGCATCCCAGTTCTATGAGGGAAACTGAATTCTCATTTTGTAAAGGGCTGTACTTGAATGAACAATTACCAGTTTAATTAACTTCTTATTTCCTACACAAGTACTGGCAGAATTAACAAAACCTTTATGTTCTACAGTTTCTGTCTGAGCCTATTCAGAATCAATTACTATTGTGCAAATATAATATGAGTGTTAACTTTAACCATTCAGTGTAGACATTTTAACCAGACGAGTAGATTGCCATTATAAGAGCAATGTTCAGTTTGATTTCCTCCCATATTAATAGGGGACATTGACCCGAGCAGTGAAAGGAGTCAACCTACAAGGTCAGTTACTAGAAAAATCACTATTCCTAATTAAATGTTCATGAGCCATACCATTGTTCTGATTGTGCAACCCTGAAGTTCTAGGATAGGATATAAGCAAATACATATAAACTAAATGGACTCCCCATTTCTTCCAAACTCCACAGAACTGTGTGCAAAAATTTTCTAAATTCTACAAAAGAGAAGTTAAATTATACTTGCAAGAGAAGGGGTAGTAATGGTTGGGATGTCGGGGTGTAGTTTTGGGGATGGCAAAAGTTTTCCCAAATTTTGGAGTGGGAAGATGAAATATTAAAAGTAATACAATATGCTGAATTTGTGATGACTATCCCCCCCCTTAGCTTTCTAGGGGGCGTTGGGTCCCAAAACAATCCTAGAACTTAAATTTATGCCAAGATGGAGAAGTTTGATATCCCAATAGGGACAAAATAACAAGGTGGAGTTGGGCACAAAGGCATATTAGGAAAGGAAACTCCAAGACTCCAACAAAAGCACATCCCTAAAAAATGACCTGAAAACCTCCATACTTATAACTTTTTAGAATCCTTGCAATTTCCAATACATGTTAGGTACATGAGGGATGACAAAGAACAACACTTCGGCAAAGTTGACAAATGGAGACCCATACAAAGATTTCTTAGGTTAGTTATATGTGATGTGCAAAATGGGGCCTAAGTGCACAAAGGAGCTAAAACTCATGCAAAATTTGGTACTACAGGTTTGAAACCCAACATTGGCTCTAATTGAGGACATGTAACATTGGCTAGCACAACGAGAATCTAACTATCTCTAGGAGCAGACCTAAACAAGGGACCCAAAGAAGACTCAGACAAACACACTACATGAAAAAATAGGGGTCATGACTACACAAAGATACAACACAATATTGCAAGACAAGACAAAATATGTACAAGGCAAGACAATAAAAAAATTATGTACAAGACAGCAACCTACAACCAATGGCATGAAAGCACAAAGAACGTGAAGATATGGTTGCAAGTAAAACTTAAAGCATGATTACAGGTCAAACCTTGCATGAGGACCCATGGCACAAGGCCATGGACAAACTGCTGCAATCATTTGCCTCTATCAAAGACAAGCCTGTTGAAGGAGTTGATCTCCTTCATGCAACAGTTGTATTCACCACCTAGTTGCAACAAATTGAGCCTTATTTCTACATACATCAGCTTGTGAACACTACTCAAAAAGTGAAGAGCTACTTCACCATTGATATTACTATTATATGGCAACCGAAAATAATAGGTGTTGGACCTATTCCATAAAGCATCATTCATGTCCACAGCAATGGGGAACAAAACTCTAAAAGTCAAGTCAGCATCAAAAGAATTGAAACTCATAGAAGAAAGTAAGCCTCCCTCACACGAGTGCATTGTCATCATACCTAGTGACCTCCTTAATTGAATTGAGGCAAAAAGAAAATACCTCCAATTCACATGGCAAATAAAATTGTGCTTTACTGCAACCCTACCCAACACAAGGAAAGAAATCATCTTGCATTGCAAATTGGAATGCCTCAAGCTCAGGTACAATATCAAGTTGGGTGACAACATGTTGATCTTCAACTTGGCACATGTGTTGCTACTCAACACCATCATTATTTGTATGTTGGACCCATATGAAGGACTCAAGTTCAAGCACATCACTATCATCCACAGCAATAGAAGCCTAACATTCAAGAAGTAAAGCCTCATAATCAACAGTATATTCATCAAGCTCTAGGATAACAGGCAGCTAGCATACATCACTTTCACATGTGTTGATGCACTCTTCAATATCTTAATCATTAGCATGATTCAAGCTACAATTCACAACATCAACACAAAAACCACCACAAGACACTTCATGTGAAGAACCATGTTCTTCAAATTCTCTTTGTTTCATGTTCACTTTGGCAATCTGTCATGTCATATGTACTACTAAATCAAACTCATGACACATATCATCTCCCACCATCATTGTAATAACACTTCATGTGACATGACTGAAGCACACTTTGCATGAGAAAGACAGGTCTTGCACCAAAGAAATAGGTTCTCATATGCATCCACGTGATCACCAACTTCACAATAATCGAGTGCAAGGTGTTCACATTGAAAATCATTGACTGCACTAACATTTGTCTCAACAATACTATCGCCAAGTGCAGCCACGTGGCCCACGTCTACATCATTCTCACGCAAACAAACATTAGTAGCATTAATATCAATAATAGGGATAAAGGAGGGCAATACATCAAACATGAAACTAGTTTCTTGCTCATCCTTTACATCACATGCATGTACATCATCCATGTTATCAATTTCATGAACTAATCCACTTGACTCTTCACTTGTGCACACATCTTCCTCTATGTTCATCTCGCTATCACAAACAGCAAGGTCATACACTTTACACTCAGACTAATTGATGCTACACTCAACAAATAAACTGTATCCATCTAATTGCTACTCACAGCAACCTGTTCACTACCAGCAACACATGCGCTTGAGGAAAATAATTCTACAATATGATCATTCCTCACCTTTTCTATGGAATCAAGGCATGCTGCAAACTTGTAATTTTTAGATCTTCTTGCACTAAACTCAAACCAACTTCATATGCTTCAAAAAGCATGTCAATAAAGACAAGTGTATTAGGTCTATAAGCATTGAAATCCTGGAAAGGGCAAGTACAAACCTGTGGCTGAATTCCACACTTGACCCTCCATCTTGTCATCTAATATTTGTTAATTCTTGGACAAGAAGAACAAGGTCAACATTAAGTACAAATTCATCTTCAAATGCAACCACAAGGACATTCCGCGAAGCAAAGGAGTGCTCTGGAAAACTTTCATACTACTTATATGTCTTTCCACATAGAGACTTAACAAAAAATCTCATCCACATGTCCTCATCTTCAAACTGAAATTTTTCCATGAAGTCTGAATATCATACACATCAAATCTAGGCATCTAATTGAAGACCCTAGAAGTCATGGTTTGCATTTTTATAATCAACCCAAGAGAGGTCTAATTGTTTGTAAATAACATCTAGAGGAATGATGTGGGATGGAGCAACCTGTTTTTTGTAGCAGCAGAGTATGCGTTGGACTGCAACAGCCTAACATGTTCTTCTCATCCTTCTTTCATCCTAACAAGTTATTGAGTCTTGCATATTTTCTTATATAGATACTTGTAGATCTTGGCATGAGGTTTCATAGGTACAAGGCTATTTGAATAGCAAGAGAAAGCATCAATAGAATAATTATGGGCAACTGATTGGATGAAGTTCCTAAGGGTAAAAGCATATGAAGCACTTGAAAATGACTAATTAATACAAAGCTTGAGCATCTCAAAAGCGTAAGAAATATTGTAAAACAGTCGATGGGATTTGGAAAGGAAGTGAGATAGTCTCTTGTCGCTTTGAATATTCTTTGTTAAAATTCTGCAATGCTATAAACTTCCCAGTAGTGGAAAATTCATCAATAAATGTCAAGTGTCTTCTTCAATGGCTTTCCTCGAGAAATTTACATGGAGCAACATCAAGGTATCAATAAGAAACAAAACCGTCTATTGTTCATATTGAAGAAGGTTTCGCATGATCAAAAACAAGCACCTAGAGCCTGCTACAGAAGAATTGATCCATACCTCAAGGATAAAAAGTTTAAGAGAAATCAGATGAAAATTTGTACATCAAACAGGCAGTAGCAATCTATGTTGATTGCTAGATTACCACTGGAAGTTATCCACAACAGTTTGTAGAGTTGGCATAGAGTTGACAAAGACTCTTAGCAAGGAGTTTGACATGCCAGTTTCATGTGAGTTGGCATAACATCATTGGAATAGAAATCTAGTAAAATAATTCCAACTCAGTCCATCATACTTTGCCCTTATTTACTTTTCAGAATGCAATTGAACTTATGTCAAACTTCATGTCATGTCCAAAGCAGGCTTACTGGCAAACAAACTAGAATTCTAACATGTACTAGAACATTTGGTTATGGATTAAAAGTAAACTAGCCTTGATGTGATTGAATTTACATAGTCTGATTGAGGTGATTGTGAAAGGTCAAAAGGGAGAAAGATTGTGAAATAAAAGTTAATTACAAACATTGCAATCACGATATGCATTGTAAATAAAAATAAGTTCACAACACTTATAAACCTAAGTCATAGACTTACTCCATTGCTTTAAGAAGAATCCTAACATATGAGTACTCGTGTATACAAAATATGAGATGAGGATACAAACCTGCAGATTTAGGCAGCCTGTATTGTCTTTTAAGAAACTTTGAAGCCTCTTTGTCACTCCTATGGCACAAGACACGCAAAAGAGTATCTGCATCTCTGGGTGATCTGCTTCCATATCTTTTGGGAACATCTCCTATAGAATTTTGTTCGCTCTCGTGCATCAAACTCTCAATGATAATTTCTGTCTGCATGATTGATGACAAAATAAGCTTAGTTATCTAAATATTTGTTCAAGGTGCCATATGATTTCTATGTACTAAAAAAACCACATGCAGAACAGTCTTGCCATGATCCCCATTTTTTAACATTTCCACTGAATTTAACTAACCTTGAGACCGTATAACTTCACAATTTGTTCCACTGGAGCAAATGCATTTTCTACTACATTTTTTGGAAGCCCGTCACCACCTGCCATGAAAAAATCCTACAACAGGAAATAAAATAACAATGAGAACTCATAGAAACATATTAATCAATTCATTCTATTCATAGGCATTGGTAGAAATCAAGTTTGGCTCAGCTTGAGCTTAGCACTCCTCTGACCCTTGCATGCTCTAACTGTCAGATTGTAACTCGCTGGGAATCACACACTAGGTTTGCAAATTGAAAAACGAATTGGGTATCTACATCAATGCAATAAGATCAAACGTAGCCTGTCTACAATATTCTCTCTTAAGAGAATTCCAAATGTTAGCCATATTTTATCATGGATGCATTTTTAT
This sequence comes from Sequoia sempervirens, assembly GCA_007258455.2. Lineage (NCBI taxonomy): Eukaryota > Viridiplantae > Streptophyta > Pinopsida > Cupressales > Cupressaceae > Sequoia > Sequoia sempervirens. The sequence goes on along the minus strand of VDFB02267656.1, from coordinate 3,419 downwards.
TTTTATGAAGTCGGTTAAATATTTATTGCATGATTTTTGTATTGTGTGCCCTTTTTTATGAACTTCAATATTTCATGCTATAATTTTACACTGATTTTATTTTGCACCATGTCTGCGCATGGCATTTTTTTCTTATAATATGCTTAGACTCAGTCAGCTAAACAAATATTTGATAAACCACAAAACAATTGTCTTCTTCATGATAATCAAATAATGACAAAGATGAATTGAATCTCTTAGAAGTAAGAATGCCTCCCTTTTCTGAAAAACAAGATGTAATTCAATATTTCTAGAGAACTAAAAAATGAAGATCTTCATTGCCATCCAAAATCTAAGTTTGTTATGAACACAATTAACTACCATTAGTTACCAAAGGTCAACATGAATGGACACAATCTATCACCTTCTAGGTACACGACCCATTGCACATGTCCTTTGGTCCAGTATATATATCCAAATTCCCTATCCTTCATGTTGACCTATCTACTATACAATTTTATCTATGTTACCGGATTTGTACCCACAGGCCTCGAACCCGGTTCGGGTTCGTCTGTGGGTTCGTGCTGGGTACGCACAGGGTGCGTGCCCAGCACTGTGGGTTCGCCAGGGTTCATGGGTGCACGTAACTCGGCACCTGATGTTAAGACATCAGCACTGCGGCGCGTATTCCAAAGACGGGGTATTAATGCATCAAAGATTTAACCCATGGGCTGCTTCAAAAAAAAAATGGCCCAAACATGATTAAAAAACATTTTTTTAAAAAAAAATTTCCCCCTAACCCTAAAATGGCTAGTGGCTTTGCACCAGTGTTCCACGGGGACGCGTCCCCCCCGAAAAACACCGCGTTTCGGAGACGGGGACGTTTCCGAGACGGGGAGACGCCTGGGAAACGTCCCTCCGCCGTCTCCGCGTACCGCCGCCGTCCCCCCGCCGTCTCCTCCTAAAGGGAGACGTTTCCTTGAATTTCGCGCACAGGAAACGCCATGGAAACGCCGGAATATGTTATGTTAAAAAATTGAAAAAGTTAAAAACATTTTAACCTAAGTTTTATTATACTTCATTTGATGAAATATTATTTTACAGTGGCAGCCGCAGGGTTTTTCGACTGGAGTCTGGTGCATTCGACTGCATTTGAGATATTTCATTTTTCGAACCCTTCGTTTTGGCTCGCGATTTGTACATTGTATGCAAAATGTGGAAACCTGGTTTTTTGAGCGCGTCACAGAGATGTCCGCTCATGGAATGCAATGGTTGCGGGGTTTGCAATGGTCTTGTGCGATTTCTTTTATGGACATTAATCCCTTGTCATCGTACTTAGTTTTCCCATCATTTTTATACTCAGAACAACGTCGATATTTCCCTCACCAAACTCCACCGGAGCTGCAAAACTGAAATGTCTCTTGGGAGAGGTGACGGTAAGGTCTTCGTCTGCCCGGCTGCCGAATCCTCGCCTTGGCTTGTATGCAGCATCATCATTCGATGAATTATAATCACATTCTACCTTTTGCTGCTTATAATTCACACCGATATATTTTATATTTAATGGTTTCTTATGTAAATATATATATTTGTTATTTATATTATATATCTTTTTGAATTTATATATTATAATGATTATAATGATTTTTAAAGTTGCCAATGTTTATTGTGCATTGTTGATATTTATATATATTTATAATTACAGTATTATCTTATGATAATTGTAATTATAAAAGTATTAAATTGCCAGTATTTCCTTTTATAATTTCAATATGTATTTTATTATTCATTTTATTTATTCGTTTGTATTTCAATGTTAGGGTTTTTTAGTGTCGTAATTTTGGGGACATGACACAAATGTCCCTAGGCATGAATCTTGATGTCTGTCCAACATTTTCATGTTGAATTTGATTAGAGTTTAGACAATTAAATTATTAATCTTTTAAGTTTTAATTTTCAAGTACTATATGTATTTTAGCGCCACCCCCCCGCCGCCGCCCCGCCGCCGTCCCCCCGCCGTCCCCCTCACGTCCCCCAATTTAGGCCCCCCGTCTCCCATCTCGGAAACACGTCCCCCGCCGTCCCCTCGTCCCCGTCCCCGAAACTCCGTGGAACATTGCTTTGCACAGAAGTAGTCTTTTGTGATGTATAACACAGAGGGTGAATGAATACAGGAATTCTAATTTGCTAAGAGCTGCACAGAAGCTCTGTTTTTAGCATAAACAGAAGAGGAGGAGCATTCAAGCTGAAGCAGCCCTGGTTTGAAGATTTCTGTGGATGTTGTTCTAATCCAGTCAAGTGCAAAAGTTCTGCATACAAAACCAAACCAGAAGCTCACCTAAAAATTCTGAATAACAAGAGAATCTCTAGGCTCATTAGAGGTGAATCTAGTGGCATATTGACAGGGATAGATGAAACAGCATATATCTGATTAGTTAAAAAAATCAGAAATAAAGAGTGAGACAGATCATGTTAATGCCTATAAGTAACCTTGAATTTTGACAGAATAAGTAGTGCAATAGAGAAGAACTAGGTTAAATGACCCTTAAATACCAATTCCAAAAATGATAATTTGACAAAATTTTCAGGAAGTTCAAATAAATATAGAAATTTGGAGAACCATGAAAAACAAAGAATGCTGAGAATCAAATATTCAAAATGTAATATCTTTTTTCTAAAAATACCTTTGGTTAAGAGACTTGAGACCTGGAAAACTTGTTGGCAAGATCTGTTAGAATTGGCATTTAATATTTATCTTCGGCATTTGGCATTGATCAATGATCAAGTATCATACTATGAAATGATTTAGTTTTACAATTCTCTATATTTCTCTTATTTTTTTGTATATATAATACATATATATAGATTTATAATATATTAAATTATTAATATATATATATATATATACACACGTACCCATACGTACCCAAACCCCTAAAAAAATTTTGCCCGTACCCACGTACCGGGTTCTCGTACCCGAACCCGTCCCCGAACCCGAACCGGTAACTTAGAATTTTATGTATTTTTATATGTAAATATTTGCCAATATTAACAAAATTTGCATTTGCCAAGCTATATAGAGAGCAATTTGGGTATGCTTCTTGATCTGCCTGTGACCTTATGCGCACATGCTAAAAATGAACCAATTTTAGTTGGTAAAGACTCCATGCACATGTGTGTGTATATTATACATTCATACATATATAATATATGTGTATAAATCCATGATCAAAAAATTGAGCAAGCACTCATGACCAAAACAAGCTTGGCATGTAACTCACCAATAACTCATGGACCCTCAAGAAAAACATGGCCAGCATATAAAAAATATCAATCCACCAATAGAAAACGGTCAAACTCCTCATATTTATCACATCAATCATTTTGAGCAATCGACCTTTTCAACACATTTGAGCATTGAGCATTTGTTTGCAGGCAAT